>MU224349.1:321928-332575 GCA_018584345.1 Thuja plicata | reverse complement strand
ATCTTGGGGCATGCCAACCGAAATTGCTTGATTGATCAAAGTATTAAATTCATTTAAATGATTTGTCATGGCTTCGCCTTCTCTCATCTTAAGCTTATACAGCTTCTTCATGATGAAGACTTTGTTCGAAGTGGATGCCTGTGCATATGTTGAAGTCAGTTTATCCCATACCTCCTTTGCTGTTGCTTTGTCTGCAACGTTATGCAAGACATTATCGCATAATGCAAGGAAGATTGTTGCCTTGGCTTTTTCATCAAGCTTCTCCCAATCTTCGTCGTTCACGGAGGCTGGTTTCTTTGCTTTTCCATCAAGTGCAAGAGAAAGGTCTTGCTTGATTAACAAAGACTTCATTTGAATCTTCCATATCCCATAGTTCTTCCCAGAAAATTTTCGAACCTTTAAATCTTCCGTTCTCAGGAAATTTATCACCAATTTCCAATCAGCTGTTCGCCCAGCTCTGATACCAATTGTAGAAGATAAAAACGCAGAAAGAAGAACAAATGAACAAATTACACAATACACAATGTTTATCGTGGTTCAGCTTAAAAGCCTACATCCACACTGAGAGCAGAGGTTTTATTATTATGCAAAAACAGTATGTTTACAATGATACAACAGCAGCTTATAAATAAGCTTCCAATAGACATCGAAACCCAACAGCCATTTAGGAGGGAAACGGTGATGACCGTTGGCCTTCAATTAACACGAGATGCGACACATTGCAAACAACAAAGTACAAAAGACCAATTTAAATAGTAAACTCAATAGGCAAAGTGGACGGCATATTTTATGCCAAATTCCTTAAACACATCGTATGTAGTTTGATGTGATTTTTGTTCAGCGACACTGGTTTATTTGATCAAATTTTTGTTTCTCGCAGAACATTTCAACTCTCAGATTTTATATATAAACATAATTTTTTTCGCTGTAATGAAGATGATACTATATTCCAACTCTTGGATTCCATAAACTATGAGTTATTCTTTCTTAAAATGGTGTACCTTTTACTGTTGTTAATGGAAAGCATAATGACTCATGGTTTCTGCTTTAGCTGTTCTTTTGTTTTGTACCCATGCGCACTTAAGATATTTCTGTCAGAAAAATAAGGTGGACTCTGGAACAGACGAGGCTAAATTATGCCCTGAGTTTTTCCTACAATGACAAGACAATGTACGACACAAACACAAACACTTCGGTGGTGTGTGAAAAGCCTTGTATTAGGCAAGAAGCTCAGCAAAGCACTCATCAATGTACAACATATCTATAAGTAACCAGGTATAGTTTACTCAACAAGAAGGTAAAAGTTAGCTGTGGGTGGGACACAATTCAATATCTAAAAAGTTCATCATCTATGGCCACTTATATAAGAGAACGTTAAAGAGCTTTTAAACCTTTTTCTTCTTTTTGAAATATATATGGGACATGTTTCCTGTGTGCTTGAATTCATTCCTTACAAATCAGTAAAGAGAACGTTACAAAGTTTTTAAACTTACACTTTTCTTTTTTGCTTTCTTGTAATTTGTATGGGACATGTTTCTTGTGTGTCTGAATTGATTCCTTACAAAGCAGTGATCTTTGATCTTGTGTGCCCAAGTGGTTTTGGGATTTGACTCGCCTCCAAGTGCACAAGAATTCGGTAATAAAGGGCAGAAGAGGTCTGCACATTATTCTCTTTTTAGGATGCATTTGATCAAATGATATCCTTTTCTTGGGAGATGGAAATGATTTGATTAAGAACAAGTTGGAAGAGGAGAAATTTATTCAATATAGTGTGGAATTTTCTTTATGTAGCAGAAAGATTGTTTATACTGATCTTTCTGATTTTAATGAGGAAAATAATTGAAAACTTAAATTATTTCTTATTACTTTTGATTTTATGAGGGCATAGAAAGGATTTAGGTACATTATTAATAAAGATTATAAATAAATTTACTTAAAAATTGAGTAGGTCAAATAATGAAATATTCATGTACTATTGAGGAGTCATAATTTTTTTCAAAATCAAATAATAGAAATATATGTACATTAGAAGGGAGACCAATTTAATTTATAATATGATTTTTTTTCATATGTATCATACAAGACTATATTCAAACTGAATGGGAAAGAAAGTTTCTCATGGACATGTAAAAAGGGGACCACATGACATTAATATCTCAATTTCTAATAATAAGAAAAAGGTTTTACTATTTTTAACTATTTAACTATTTTTGTTGATTTCTTATGGTGTTAACGAATTTCAATAAATAATACTAAGAATTTTATTTTTTCATTTTCTCAATAGATATAAAATAGGGCGAGAGTTTTGTATTTCTAGTATTTTGTGGTTTCACGCTAAATTGGTCACCCCCATTTTTTATAGAAATTAATAATTTCAATTATTTTATTTTACTTTATTTTGATAATTTCTAATCAAAATTCATCCAAGAATTATCATTTACATTTTAGTGTAATAATTACTTGAAAGGTGATTTATATTACTTGAATATTATAAAATTAAGTATCAAGAGTATATAATAGAAAGATGAATATTTGCATAGGAGTAGAATACTAATAAATAATTATGAATTTTTTTTATGTACATGTACACACACATATAAATATTATTCAATTTTTTTTGGTACTACATATAGTATAAACGAAGTACAAGAGGCAAAATCACATCAAAAGACCCTTAGGTCACTGTTCCAAACTATAGATGACATTTGAAAAGCTTATACAAAATGTATTCTGTACACTTGTCTTCTACAAAAAAATATATATACAGTCAATGCTCTACATCACCAAAATACAAAAAGATACATATAATACTACTCCTTTTGAGCTCTATTGGTTCCTGTTCTCATATGCCTTCTCTAATTCCAGTTCATTAACCCGGTTCTACAACTCTAGTAGATGCTTGTGGAAGGCTATGCTGGTCTCTTTTTTATACGGCCAAGTATGTCTGTATCTCATCTCATTCTATTTTATTGTGGTGATTTCATCGCCCAATAACTTCTCAAACTTGCCTTTATAGATTTCCATCATAATTGTGACCTACAAAATAATATTGAAATATGTGAGTTTCTTATAAAAAATTATAAGAACCCTCATTGCACTATTAAACGATTCCTTATTCCTATCCTTCCAAAGATGACAAAGAACTTTAGTAGATAGAGACAACCAAAACAAGTAAAGAATATTATTTACATTGTTAAATCTACCAAATAAAATGTCATAAATAAAATTTGTGCAATTAGATTCCAAATTGAGAAACCCATGATAGAACAAGGCCATATTTCTGAGGAATAAAGATATTAAAAAAATATATGTCAAATTGTTTTAGGCTTCGTACAAAAATAAAAAATGTTTGTATCTTTAAAAAAATTCTTTATGATAGTTTATGAAGTAATAACAACTACCTAAAGAAATTCTTCTTAGGGTCTGCAATTAACTTCCAGAGAAAGATAAGATTACTCTTAAAATTAGCATCACAAGGTTTAAAAATATGACAAGAATTAATATGCTCAAAGATGACATTTATATTAGCCAGGGATCTATAAACATCTTTGGCCTTGAGGTTTCCCAATAATGTGCCATCAAACCATTTTTAATTAGGGAAGTTCTCATCCTCTCCAACACAAGTGACCAGGGGGTTGAGAGCCTTACAAGCCTCTCTGAGAATAATATAATTTCTCAATTGACATTGAGGAATGTTGAAATTTTTACTAAGTGTATACACCTAAAAAATGGTCAAAGATAGTCAAAGCTAAAATTAATTAATATCAAGGCATTTGGATTAATTAAAATAAAAAATCAAACAACTATGTAATTGAATTAATCATTGGATTATATAGTTCATTAAATAAATAAATCCAACCCATTCAATATTCATACATGGATAAATTAATTAATTCTTTTGAATTAATTATTCCTAAAATCTCTCAATAATCACTACAAGAAAAAAGTCAGTCAACCATTGAGAGAAGAGGAAAATGTGCAGATGGATCACAAAGAGGCTTTTGGTATCTTGACCATTCATTTTTGAGAATCAATCTAGTCCCTCCAAATTGGACACCTTAACAAACATAACTCAACCTTATGTCTTGATCATAGTTAACTCAACTCACATCTAATCCACTCCCCTACACCTTGGGAAATCCTATAAATAGGATGCATCTTTAGGGTAATTCATATTCATTTTCATAACAAGTGTACTATAGGAAAATTGCAATAGAGAGCATATTAATTTAGCTTAGAATTATCATATATGGACGTCATAATGGAGGAATTGCAGCAAGCTTTGAGTGATTTTCATCTTTTTGGATAGCAATTTACTTTTATTTGCATCAATTTAGCTTTTATTTGCATCAATCTTTGCATCTTAGAACATAATTGCATCCATCTTTTCATATTGTCATTCTTGAAATTGTCACTTGAGGATGCTTTGTTGGTGAGAGAAATCTTTAAGTCCTTTTAGTTAGAGATCCATGAAATGCTCTCAATACTTTCAATTTAAATTATTTAATTAGGATAGATCTATTGCTTTCAAGTTGATATTTGATTGAATTAATATTTCATGAAGGTTTGTAAGAAGATTACACACATACAAATGGAACCCATTATGGGGCCCACCCCTCACTAATAATTTTCATGCTTTTTTGAGTTATTTTGTTGTAGATTTGACATTTTCTGGTTCAGATAACACATAGACAGTCCCTCTAAGAAAACATATGCTCTATTACATGCTAAAACAATATGGGCTTGTGTCATGAATGGATAAGACATTGAATGTGCCTCAGGATAAGAAAATGGTGCTTTAAAATCCCAAATGTACGCTCTATTACATTTCTAAGTGAGGAGTGTCAATGGTTAAACAACTCTTGTGGAGTGTTTATCAAGTTTTCTTTTGAAAACTTGTTAAGTTGGTAACGTGTACACCAATAAGGAGTGAGAAATCCTAGTACGTTTGGATATGCAACATCAAGAAGATAATGTTTTCCTACACAAAAAAAGTATATTATTAAAATGTGAAATAGTTAGCCTATTATTCACTATATTACAATGTGATTTGGCATACCGGGAGGAACTACCAAATGATCTGATATCGAGAGAGCTGAAGCTAGAATGCGACTATCTACAACAGACCCTTCCCAACCAGCAAGGCAGTATTGAAACTTACAATCAAACGAACAGACACCCATAACATTTTGTGAAAAGTTGCCTTTTCTATCATGATATTTACCCTGTATGTCGACATCGACAGTGACTGGTATATGGGTCCATCAATTGATCCAACACAATCCTATAGGAAATGATATGCTAATCAAATGTACACTCAAACACTAATAGGATAAGGATGCAGAGTCATGTAAGAAATTTGTACCAGTACAAGATTTACCTTGAAGTACGGAATGAAATGTTCCTTCCCATTGATTTCAGGAGGAGTGTTTGGACCAAGTGGCATAAAATATTCTACTTGAAGTGCTAAGAAAACCGTCAATACCTTATGGAAGTATCAGATTAATATCTCTCCTGAATGCCCAAAGTTATGCGAAATCTTATGATACCTCAGATTGTGGCCAAGGGTATAGAGGAACATCACTAGTTATTCTTCTAACGTTACATTTAATGTATCTGTCATGCTTCCTTTTGGCCTTAGAATATTGACTAGATGAAAGAAAGGTCCTCTACTCATGCAAATTTGGTCATGACTATCCACCTCAGTGGAATGAATAATGCATTTATAAAAATAAATTTTATCTCTTTTTTCATCTACGCATTTGTCTTCTCGCTTCTTGTGCAAAAACTTCTTTGGCTACCACAAGGAAAGCAAGAACAACTATGAGCAGATGAGTGACTGTGGTCTTCGTCGCTATGCATCCTTGGACATTTATATTTTCACTAAAATCCATCGATGAACTGAATTGTGGACAAAGAAGAGGAAATAAAAAATGGAACAACATGATTATGTTCTATGTAATAAAACTTGTCTAACACTCAAATTTGATCCAAATTTTAACATTAGTTAGCCCTGTTGCATTAGGTTTTTAGACAAAGTTATATTCGTCATTGAAATCATTAGATATTCCATGTTATATGTCTATAACTCTTCAATTTAAATGGAATACACCAAGGAGTACCAATTCATAAAGATCATAAGCCCACCAAGATAAAAGTTCTGATAGTTAACATGTGCTGATATTACTATGTACTGGATGATGATTGTATACTATTCATGATTGGCATGATTTGTTACATGTTATATGTATATACATCTTTAAATTTTTATCCCTATTGTGTTGAAATGAGATGCACCAAGGAGTGCCAAGTGATAAAGATCAATTACACTTGATCAATTATAATGTTGTAATGCTCTTACTCAAATCATGTGTTGTAATGACAAAGTTTTAGAGTTGCCCATTTATAGTTCTTATAAACTCTTGTCATGGTTGACATATGCTGATATTTCATTATCATAAACAAATGGATCTAAGAATTATTAAACCTATCTTTGTAATTATCAATGGTGATTTGGGCGGAACTTCCAAGTATCATAAATGCAGAGAGTTTAATGGTTTCTATGCCCAAATCACTATTGATTATCAGAAAGATAGGTTTTTTAGAATTTTTTTATCATTTACAAATGGAACTTAAGTTAAATGGAATACACCAAGGAGTACCAAATGATAAAGATCATAAGCCCAACAAGATAAAAGTTGTGATAGCTCACATATGCTGATATTATTGTCTATTGGTTGATGATTAGATACTATTCATGATTGACATCATTCTATATTGCTGTCTAATGCCCAAATCACCACTGATGCTTAGAAAGATAGGCATTTTAGAATTTTGTTATCATGTACAAATGGAGTTGATAAAAGTTCAACCACCATTGATGATTACAAAGATAGGTAATTTAGAATTTTGTTA
Source organism: Thuja plicata (assembly GCA_018584345.1). NCBI lineage: Eukaryota > Viridiplantae > Streptophyta > Pinopsida > Cupressales > Cupressaceae > Thuja > Thuja plicata. The sequence continues at coordinate 325,660 of MU224349.1, read as the reverse complement.
TCATATATAAGTGGAGTTGATAAAAGTTCAACCTTGATTTGTAACCATCAATGGTGATTTGGGTAGACCATTTTGAATTCCCAGTTTGGCCAATTTTTAGGATTTCTATCTTTCACTTGAAAAGATGGAATTCCAATGCCCCTTTTAAAGCCAAAATTAATAAAGATTTTGGGTCCGTGTATGCCTGTCATAATAATCAACAATTTGTTTTTTTTTGCGTTCGTGTGTATGCTGGACTAGGGTTTTGGACCATCTAATTCTTCAACCTATCTTTGTAACCATGAATGGTGATTTGGGAAGACCATCGAATTAGCCATGCAGAGAATGTAATGACTGCTCTGCCCAAACCACCATTGATGATTACAAAGATAGGTAATTTAGAATTTTTTTTATCATATATAAGTGGAGTTGATAAAAGTTCAACCTTTCTTTGTAATCATCAATGGTGATGTGGGCAGAGAAACCATTAGATAGCCCATTTTGATAGAAATTCTATTGTGCTTCTACCAAAAGGAATAAGATTGTGGTTGGAAAATGTTAGGGAGAATGGAAGGAAATGTCTTAACAAGGACCATGTTGTCTGGTATTGTTGGAATCCTAAGGTTTTCCAAAGAATCTCATGGTGTGCACAAAAGGGAAACCTAACAATGGTTTCATATGTGGGTGATGATGGTGGATTGGAATGCAATCATGCAAACAAAATGAAGCCTGGTATTTTGGAGAAGAAAGGTACATGCAAACTGGTGTCTAGAGTAATGATGGACAAGGGATGTTTTGTTTCTCCTCAGCAATACAAAGACAAGTTCAATGATCTCAATAAGAGATACAAGTGACTTAATGATATCCTTGGAAGGGGCATAACATGCAGAGTAGTTGAAAACCCCACCCTTCTAGATAGCATGGATAATCTTTCTGCTACATTGGTTCATGATGCTCCATCTAGCACAATACTATACATCTCATGTGAAATGATTTAATAATTAATTACTTTCAAGTAGTCATTTATGATGCCCCAGTATAATAGAATGATATATTAAAATGTATAGAAAATGTGGAACTACAAAAAATAAGAAAACATGAGTGCAAATAATCATTAAAAGGCAATGAAAAATCCCACAACAAAAAAGTTTCTATCTTTGAAATTAACACCTTTGGTTGCTCTAAAAGGTTTCCCTACAAGATTTACAACAACAATTTATTTTCTAAAAGATGGATAGAGTCAATCTTTTAGGCGATTGGCAAGATAAGCTGTTACTCTAGAGCCTAAAGCAATAACATCCCTTTTCATGTTCCCCCATTTGTGGGGTTGGTGGAACTAATTCCACAAATAAAGTACAAAAAGATGTGAAACAGATACCACCCAAAGTAGTCATTGAAGCCAAACTGATCTTTGATGGGGCATATATAGGTAATTCAGGTCTTTCTGGGGTTGGAAGCATCATCAACGATTCATAAGGAAACCTAATCATTGTTGCATCAAAGACATTGGTATTGGTTCTACAAAGATGCTTCTAATTCAAATTAAAAAATGTTGAAATAGAGGGTGATTTGATGATCATTATTGATTTAGTCCAAAAACAAAAACAAAAAAATGGAAAATGGAAAGATTAATAATATTTTATCTCAAAGTTGACTGCATATCATCTCTCTCAATTCCTTGATGGTACAACACAACTATATAAAAGCTAATATGGTAGTAGATTACTTGGAAAATTATGTCATACACATGATCCATAATTTGTTTTTGGTGATCTCGCAAATAACTTAGAAGAATTACCCAATCTTAATAATATTAAGTATAATACCAACTCCAACTTTCATGATGATTGATCATAGAAATATTTGGAGTACGTATTAGTGATGATTGGGCAGGTTTCTCTACAACCCAAATCGATGCACATGTGAATTGGAAGAGACAATAATCAATATAGTTTCTACTATTGGATGGGATGGAAGAATGAAATAATACAAAAGAAGTTGATCTTATAAAATCATCTATACCTACTGCCAATTACAAGAAAATGATGAATACATGTGAGTTGAACTTAGTGCTGATTTTTTATCCAACATGGAACTTGACTAGGAGGCTTTTTCGGCTCTATGAAGTCATTGGGTGGAGCTTGAATGTGATTGGATAAATATCTTTCCAAATTTTGACTCCCATAGCTGATTGTTATTAGATTTTTAATCCATGGTGGGTTTGTTGAGGGCGTGTAATTGCTACCCATGTTATGTTTGAATTTTCCCTTCCCTATATGTCAATTCACTTTATCGATGATTGCTTGATAATTTATGACTGTGAGGTCATGTTGATAATTTATTTCCATGGATGGTTGCTTGTTGCTTGATAGTTTATGGCTGTGAGGTCATGTTGATAATATCTTTCCATGTCAAGCTTATTTGTGCAATTTTATTTGCATGCTTTGAGAACTTGTCTTGTGGGGCTTGGTGCAACATTTATGGTTATTCTATTGTGGAGCTTTGGTAGTCCAAACATTTCACTGCTCTTCATTTCTCTATCAATTCTAGAGCGTGTCGTGTGTAGGTGAAATCTCTAGTTTTGTGGTGTTGGTGGTTTGTTGGGGTGATGCAGACAAAAGTCTTGTTGAGGCTATAGAACCAGCTTGGCTCTATTCTGAGATCTTTCTCCTAGATCTCTTAGGGTGTTCACAACCCTAAACTGAGGTAAGTCACTCTCAACTTTACCTCCTCTCCAAGACTTAGTCCCCATCAAAGTGCTTTTCATCTTCTTCTTGCTGAACCTACACAAATAGATTCATTCTCCTCAATTATTCAATGTTTTTTGAACATTGCTTTCATTCTCTTCCCTAGCTGGACTATTTCCAAGCTCACCTAGGGTAAGATCTCCAGACTTCGTTCTACTTCTTCTCCTACAGAAAACAAAAAGAAAACTATATACAAGGGCTCCTCTCGAGTTCCATCCCAACACATGATTCTCACCATGGATTTAGGAATCTCGAGGGGCCATTACTGTTTACAACCCAGAACGGGTGAAGAAATAACAACTTACAAAACAAAAATAAAGTAACTAATCTACTTGCATGCAAAAGGAACCACAAAGAAACTTGATATCCACTAAACACATAGTCTACAACTTCTCATTACTAGAAACAAAACAAAACAGTACAATAATCTGCAAATCTCTAACTTTCCTGTAGCTTCTCTTCTTCTACAATTTCTACTCTCTCGATCTCTAAAAATGAATGCTCTAGATGTTATTAGTAAACATCCTCTCATAGGAAACAACCCTAATGGTCCACTCCTTCGCAAGATTCTCTTGAGGAATCGTTACACTAACCATGCTGTCTATAAAAGACAAGATCCACTTTTCACGGGCCGTTACAACTGAATATTGCCGAGCAACAGTAAAGAAAGCTGAGCTCTAGTGTTGGCCAAGTTTCTAGGCACAAATGTAGGCCAAGTTGCTAGGCACAAATGTAGGCCGAGATGCTAGGCACAAATGTAGGCCAAGCTGCTAGGCAATGTAGGCTGAGTTGCTAAGCACCAGTGTATGCCGAGTGCCAGTGATCCCAATCAGCTTATCCAAAGTTCCCGATGCCTTGGTTGGATTTCCAGAGGCTTAGCAACTACCTCACACACACACACAACTAAAGGAAACCAACTAAGCAACCTATCTAGACATGGATTGACCTAGTCATATCCATCTTAGGGAAATAAAACAAATGACCTTCTAAGGTCCACACACACTCT
>MU224349.1:276170-294815 GCA_018584345.1 Thuja plicata | reverse complement strand
ACAAATGGGGATTTGCAAATCCATATTCGCATTCAATTTAGAGGTCACCAAACAAGGAATTGCACCCCATAACCGGGTTATGGGCTGCATAACCCGGTTATGGGGTGCAACCAAACGGGCCCTTAATGTATGCATCTAGAAACCTTCATATTAGTATGCTACTCTTAGTACATGGTAAATTATTTATTTATTTTTTCGGTTTTGTGACTAGTTTATATGCATTAAAATTTTGGGTAGATTTTTTGTTCATAATTAATTATAAAAAAGAAACATAATTTGTCTATAGATGAATAAAAGACTAGAATTTTGTACACACTATTTATAAAATTTATTTTTATTTTTAAAATATTTTTCTCCAATGTTTACTTTAAAAAAAATCTTTTATAAATAATAATTGCTATACATTTAAATTTTAAAGTAATAATAAAAGAATAAAATAAAAAAATAAAATTATTGAACAAACAATTAAAAATATTTAAAATAAAAATAAAAATTGAACTATCATCATAAAAATAATTGAACTAAACAATTGAAAAGAGTATATACACAAATTTATAAAAAAATATTGAATAATCAATCTCAAATTCTAAAAAGAGAAAAAAAACAATTAATATTAAAGTCTAATGCAATTCAGATTTAGAATGGAATTGTACGAATCCAATTTCAATCAATCAATTCTCTACACATTTGAAATCAAACTCCATGATCCATTTTGAATCAAACTCTATTATTCTCACCATGTTTTGAAACAAACTCTATTATTCTCCATGTTATGGATCAAATTCTTTTTTTCTCTCCATATTTTAGTTCAAACTCTACAATCCAATTTGAATTAAACTCTACTACTCTTTCCATATTTTGAATCAAACTCCATGATCCGATTTAAATCAAAACCTAAATATCAATCATATCTAATTTCAATGTCCACGTAAATATCTCCGCACACTGTGAACTCAGGGTGATGACGTATGCCCTGCAAACAATTTTACACATGCAAACAATTTTATTCTTACTAAGAAAACATAAAACATCAACCTTTTTACGGATGAAGATTATTTTGAACAGAATAAGGAGGACTTTGAAACAGACGTTTCAGAATTATGGCCTGTGTTTTTCTGCGTGGATGGACCACCTAAAAGTAACAAGGCAAAGAATCTCTGCAAACTATAATTTTTATTATTTAATTGTTAGCTTTTTAGTAATTTTTATCATCCAATTGTTAGCTCTTAAAACTTCATAAACTATAGATTGAAAACTCTATAATGAATTTACTTTGGGTACTTTTTATCACACTTTTTGTTTTCTTTCTAGAAATTTCCATAGGAGAGATATTGAATAGGAAATTTGAAGGGATTAGCACTCCATGTTTATTTGAAGGATTGTTAGGCGAGGTAGGTTATTTATATATATTTTTTAATATTATACATTTTATAAGGAGAAGATGGTGAGATAAGTTTTTTTTAATGTTTTAATTTTATTTGAGTTGTGTTACTGTTTTGAGTTATATCATATTATTGGTCAAGGAACTCTTTTATTTTTCTACATTTATTGTGGTTTTTAAAAAATTATTATCTAGTTATTCTTTCTATGACCTCAAATTTTATTAGACTAACAATTTAAACAATTTATGACGTTGTTGATGGTTTGGTTGTTATAGAAGATGGATCCTTCAAATAGTTGTCCTTGAAAATTTGTTCCTTTGGTATTCTATGAGAAATGAAAATGATATTTTTCTAGACATGGCATTAAATCTATTTCAAAGTTTAATAGTGTGTATAACTGTCTTAAACATTTTACTTTAATAAGCTGTTTGAATAGGAGAACTCCCCTTGAATGTATACTACAAAATTGGGTTAACAAGAATTGAACCCCACTTGAGATTCGTCTCAATATAATATAAAACCACAATAAGAAGTTTTTTTAATGCAACAACCTTCATAAAACTCTATCTTTTTTAAACTATAAAATCTTATAAAATTTTAACATAAAATATGATGTAATTGTAATTTAAGAACTGAAATTTTAATTATGAATTAATAAAAGACACCCTACAGTCTAAGTCACGCTTTCTGCTCATTTGACATTTCCTTCAAAATCTCACTTTCATGAATGTAGGCAGAAAGTGGATCATATCATGGAATCATTGAGTTCTTAAATTACCAATTAGCTATTCAACCATTAAACTAATAGAGCTAAATTTTTTCGGAGCTTCACAATTATATAAAAGAAAAATAAATAACTTTCTACTCAAAAATTCCCGTGGAAATGATTCACTTTACTGAGAAAAGGCAATACTTGTAACCATTTCATGAATGGACAATACTTGTCCATAAAATATGTTGCACGTTAATAACATGGGAAGGATATTTAGAAGGCACACATTAGATACTTAAAAAATATATAATGTGGTCATCTATATATACACAATTTGATTTTTTAAAATGTTCATTGACATTTATATTTTTAAAACTTGACATTTATGTTTTTCAAACTAGCAATCACATGTTAATGTGTAATGGGTACATCAAAGAAGTGCAAAAGGTCAATCATGAAAAAAGTTCTCTTTTTTTGGTATACACGTGTCCAACCCCTGAGATGAATCAATAGGTCATTTAGGAAACAATTTTGTTTGTGCAATGAGGTCTCAAAGGAAAAGTGATAGATACAAATAAACTATATATCCACTTATAAGGAACTAAACACATTATTGAAACAAAACCTCCCAATCAAGAACATAATCAAGTTCCATTACTAATAAACTCATGTAATGTTCGCAATAGGAAGAGAGGGAGAGATAGCGAGGGAAGAGTGGAAGAGAAATAAAAGGCTAAGGAGATGGAGGAGAGAGATATGGAGAAATGGAAGAGCTAAATATATAGAGAGGGCTTGAGAGGGAAAGAGAATGAGACAGGGAGATGTAATTCTCCTGTTCTTGATTTTGTGTGCTATGTTTATTTGAAGGATTGTTTGGTGGGGGTAGATTTATACTAATTTAAATAGGTTAGATAATTTTTTTAATATTATATATTTAAAAGGGAGAAAGACGACGGGACAAGTAGTTTTTTTAGTGTTTTGATTTTATTTGAGTTGTGTTACTATTTTGAGTTATATCGTGTTATTGATGAAGGAATTATTTTATTATGTCACACTTAATTGTGGTTTTTTTAAAAAATATTATCTAGTTTTTCTTTTTATCGCCTCAAACTTTATTAGAAAATAATTTTTGATATTGTTGATGGTATGGTGGCTCTAGAAGATGGCTCCTCCAAAAAAGTTCCCTTGAAAATTTGTTCCCTAGGTGTTCTATGAGGAATGAATTTTTATCCTTTTCTAGATGTGGCATTATCTATTTCAAAGTTCAATAGTGTGTATAAGTAGCTATTTTTTTTTACTTTAATAAGCTATTTTATTGCGAGAACTTCCATTGAAAGCATAGTAAGAGATTGGGTTAGCAAGAATTGGACCCCACATGGGATTTTTGTTGATTTGGTGTAGAACTTAGGAATTTTTCTTTTTGAATTTGTCATGTAGTCATCATTATTAAACAAGGTTCTTAGCATGCCTATGTATCTATTTCAGATTTCTATCCTTAGTCTTGACATTTTTCAATCTTTAATGAAAAGACTTCTTTTTTCTTGGTTTTGATAAAATTCCCAAGGTTACTGTTATCCTAAATTTGTACATGCAGGATGATAATCATAAACAATAAAAAATTGTATAAAGGTACACCTCTTAAACACTATTATTTAGCTAATATAGATGAGACACATTGCTATTGCATTCATATTATCAGTTACATTGTACTCTAAGTATTGATCATATTCAAATTTTCAAATTCATAATTGATCATTACATTGTGCATTCAAACGGAATGTGATAGAGAAATTTTCTTTCATATTACATCTTTCACATTGGAACTTAGAGGAATATTTGCAGAAAAGAAAGAATGATAGAAGCATGAGTAGGGGTCCATGCATTGCCTTGTAGGGTCTTCTGCATTTAGGAGTTGGTTGTCTTCTTTGTCCAAATATTCATGTCTTTGTCATAGTCCATCGTGTTCTACATCTTAGGTCTTGTCCTACATCATGGAAGAAAAAGTGTTAGATCCAAATTGGATCTAAGCAATGCATAAAGACCTAAAAACATCATTAAATAATCAAACTTTTAGAACTGCACATCTACCAATAACATCAATACAATGAAAAAATATGCATCTACATCAATAAAATAGTAGTATCAAAGGGGCATAACTCCATGAAACCTTTTACTATCTATGGTTATCATTCTGCATTGTAAAAAAGAGTTGCTGTTTGTAAGACCAGAAACCTAAATTAAAGGGACTTAGTTCCTATAGCTTAGAAATTTTTTTCAGAACATAAAGGTAGTGCTAAGTTAATAAACACAACCAATAAACCAATATTCATGCATGAATGTTCATGAAACATGGCATTCACACACAAAAGATGATCAGTTGGTCATATTTACTAACCTAACATTTTGAAATTTTTGGTGATGTTTACAAACAGAATAAACAGAAGTGAATTCAAATGGAAAGAGAGATGAACTTTGAATTCACTAATAGAAGAGAACAAAAAAAAGTACAGTGAGTGTCACGATCCCATGCTCGAACCTCACAAGATGCATTATCAAAAGAGAAAGAATTCTATGAATTCATAAAGACAGAGTGAAAGGTCAAATGCAGAAGAGGAATGCAGATACAAATTTCATTCTAATGTTGTAGTAAGTACTAGCGTTCATGAAAAGATTGAATGCATGTAATGGTGTCATCAAAGGGGAAAGAAGAATGAGTTCACCAAACTATGTTGATGCTATTAATGCCAAGATGCAGTGTTATCAAATGCAATGAAAATATGCTACAAAATGAGTATGTGCAAGACAAGTGTGCATAAGCAAAGGAGAAGGGATTCATTACTCATGTGTAGGGAGTTGATCAAATTACAGTAATATCAAATGTAAGTGATTTGCATATGAAGATGCAATTCATCATGATGCCATCAAAGAATAGTAACAATGTATTCAAACACTATTGATAACAAATTATAGAGTTCATCAAATGCTATTGTAGACACTGGTGTGCAATGACAGTGTGTAAGTTGATAACAATGGTGTTCAAAGGAAGAGGGGATGCATGTAATTATGAAGCTTCTTTCTATCAGACAATAGTAATATGCATATTAACAAGAGTGATCAAATTATAGTGTTGTTTTAAAAGAACAAGGTAACAGTCATGCTGTTATAAAGAGATGTCAAATCATAAACAATATTATCAAATTGCAAACTGATATGCAGAAGGAGGTGAATTGCAGAATGATCAAGTGATAATGTAATATTGCTATCAAATATGCTTAGAATGAAGGTCAATTACAATGTTATTTTAAAAGGGTAATACTGGTATGCATGAACAAAACAATGATATTCTAATCAGGAGTATCATCTATTTGTCAGAGTTATGCACATTAAAAAATGAATAGTAATGATTTTCTAAAAGAAGAATATCAAATATGTATATGCAAAGCAATGAGTTCACAATAGTGTCATCAAATAAGTATGCATATAGAGTGAAAAATAAAAGTGCATATTCAAGAGGAAATATAATAACAATAAGTTTGAATGAAAGAGATGCTAAATCATAACATTGTTATCTAATGAAATATACATATGAAGAGAGATGATCAAATAAGAGTGTTATTAAATGTAAGATGCATGTTCAACAACATTGTTGTTCAAAAAATGAAAAGATACATGTTTTAAGGTATCGGTCTTGACACAGAAATGTTCATGGGTGTCACGAGCCCGTACTCAAACCCCATGAACAAACATCTTTATTGGAGTCACCTCTACCATAAAAAACAACAAGTTCAGACAACATCTTAATAATGCCAAACACAGTTCAACTGTCGGTCTCGATAGTGAAAGGTAGTAAAAAACACACAAGCATAGTCATGGTCGACACTAGACAAAGACACGACAAAACCTCAAGTGAACAACATGAAGACAAGATGCAAATGAAGGAGCCGACCAATATAAATTCCAGAGGCATATCACAAGAAGAGTAACACATATATGCAATAGCTCGAGCTTTCCAATCCATGAAAAAGGATCAACTAACAGTAGTGTATGAAAAGATCTAAGCTATAGTTAAGATACAATAACAAAAAAATAATGAAAGAACACAGAATCATTGCAGTAAATCATGGAGAAGCATCAAAGCCAAAGCCTGTAACTTAAGAATTTTTAAACCATGGAATGCAAAAACAAGTTCAACAATAGGAAGAATGCAAAAAGAAGACAGAGGGGTGACTTATCTGCAAGATCAAGGCTGAGATGAGAAGAATAGCACCAGTGCTATAATGTTTTGGAGCTCAAGATCCATAAAAAAAAGCATGAGAAGTGCCATTCATTATGGCCAAGACCCAAGTAAAAAACCCGCACTCTAGTGCTAAGTACATCCCGAGCCCAAAATAACAAGAAATAACTTGAGATGTAGAGCACGAGCTATGTGTTTGAACACATGTTGAGAGTTCGAAGCTCTTTGTGACATAACAACTTTTAGTTGTGGAGCCCGTGCTTCATGTTCAAAATACATGCCGAGAGAAGACAAAATGGAGCTTCAAAATTACAACACAACTCCCACATCATAGTTTCAACTTCCAGATTAACAACACAAGTACAGAGAAGAAGAGGAAAACTAGATTCAATACCATAATCTCAATAAAACCAATGCCTTGGGTTAGGGTTTCAAACCCTCATGTTTTCCCCAAATGTGAATACAATGAAATAACCAAGAAAAGCCAAGTTTTGATAAACTTTGGAATCCGGTGATAGGCATTAAACACTGCAGTGCACGACAACCATAATACCAAAATTCCAAGTGCCACGACAGCCACCTAGCCAATGGAGATGTGTGGATATTTTTCAAAAAGTTGTAAGATGTTAGGCGTCAGTCACCATTGACCTTAGGTTATGCTGTCGGCATTGATTTAGGGCATGGTTTGGGTTATATGTATGGGGTTAGGGATTTTTGATTATAGGTTTTTTTGATATATGCAGGTTATGTTTAATAAAAGATGTATATGGTAGTAACCAACATTAGGGGCATAGATTAAGGCATGAATTATGCCTAATAGTTAGGGTTTTCTAGCTGATTTGGAGGGTTTTGAAGGACTTTTGAAGGGAATTTGATTTTCAAAATTGGCCTTAAGAGGGTATAAATCTAAACTTCCTAGTCAGTTTTAGGGGTTCAAAATTTAGGGAGAAGTTGGTTTTGTGAACATAACAGTTCCTTTGTTCTTTCTACATGCATTTTGTAACCAGAGGTTTAGTTTTTGATGCAAGATTGTGTCCAAGTGAATGTTCCTTATTCCTTGGCATGTTTTGTAGCTTGGCATGTAACCATTTGCAGATTTTGAAGAAAATAAAGCAAGTTCCCCATTATTCACATATTTTCTTAGTTTTGATATCAATCCTCTTCTCCATTTTTGAATTTATGTGTGATGTTTTTTATAGCATAGATAAGTGAATTAATCCAATTCCTTCTCTAAGTTATCAAAATATAACCTTCTGCAGAATATGTATGTCTATTGGCAGATCATCATTGTTTGTGGTGCAAACCCTAATAGTGAGATATTTAGGTCAACCTATATGTTGAATAGTGAATGTCTATTTCAAATCTTAGTAGTGTGTATCTTGTGGATGCTTATTTTAAGTTCTAATTATTCTGAATTCACTTTGGTGTATCACCTTCCAGTTTATTTATTTAGTTTTTAGGTTATCCCTTTTCCTTTTCACAAATCAGAGAATCAGTCATAGGTGATATTCCAAATCCAATAGGAACTGACCTAGGATCCAGAGATTCCTACTTAATCAAAGTCTACCCACAACTTAGGAAGGTTTCCATTGTTACCATGATATATCAGTATGCCCTAATGCCTAAGTTAGGGTGATATTTCAAGGTCTTAACAATTTTTGGCATACCCAATTGGACTCCTTGTGATACATGAGCAGAATCCAAACAAGGAGTGTAAAAGAGTTTGAATATTTGTAGCTCTCACACACTAGGAGGGGAAGAACTTTGCGAAGAGTACCTAGGTGTCAGCAAGAGCTTTCCATCCAACCTATATTAAGAGGTAGAGAACTAGGAAGACCAAGGAAAAGAAGGTATGAAAGGAGTTCAGCTCCTCCATCCTACAATATTGAATTTCCATATTAAGATCAATAGTCTTTTGAAAGTCCACCATCACTTCAAATTCACGTTGTTCTTGAACGACTAATAGAGGAAGAGCATACATAACCTTCTAGTTCCACCACAACACCTCCAAGAATGAATAGAAGGCTTCCATTTGTGCCTTTTGATCAAGGCATCCCTTTAAGGATTGCCAATCACAACAACATTCCATTGGCAGCCTTGAAAGTGTTACCATCTTTCACAGGAGAAGGACAAACAAAAGACATTTAGCATATCAGAGATGTTGCATCTCTTTGAAATGTTCACCACATCAGGGAGGAGAATGTAGCTTTGAAGCTATTGGCTACATCATTGAAGGGAAAAACATTGGAATGGCTGAGAACATAGGATACACTAGGTGAGAAATTACCTAAGTTTTTTGAAGACAAATATGATAATCTTTCTTTTGTGGAACAAATAACAACTATTGGAAGGGCTCCACAAGAAGAGATGAGTGATTTTAATCTACGTTTCCAAAAGAGTTGGAATAGAATCTTTGCTATGGTAAGACCCTATTCTGAATATTCATTCTTGTACTTTCTTAAGAGTCCACATAGTGACATTTCAATTATGATTCAATCAATGGGGGGAAATTCTTTACCTCAAGCTTTTGATATTGCTATTAGAGAAGATAATAGTATTATTCATGCAGGAAAGATAGCTCCTAGGCCATCTATGCCTTTCTTTCCTAGCTTTCAGTCTAATATGCCATTGATTACCCCACCTCTAGCACATTTACCTTCTTCCAAAAATGAAGAAATGATATATGTTGCCCCCAATAATGGGCTACAAAGTATAAAAGACAGCCAACAAAAAATTGAAATCTTATTTCCAACCTTCAAAAATGAGTTGGTAAACCTTAAAAGGAAGCAATCTCAAGGAAATCCAATAGTCCATACTCAAAATCAGTTTTCTAGTTCCTCATCACAACAGCCTAACCAACCCATTTACCAAGGTAATAAGTAGCAGTACCAAGGAAATATCAATACCAATAGGCAGAATTGAAATCAAAGGCCTTATAGACCGTACAACCCTGCACCTCTTAATGCTGTTAGGGATATTGTTCCTAACCAAAATAACCTTGCTACTGAATATGAGTGGTGTTATCCCTGTGGGCAGCCCCACAATTAGTCAAAGTGCACTAATGGAGTGCTTAATTAGGCTCTAATGGTTCAAAGTGTGATTGATTCACAACAAGATGCATCCATTGATAAGACTCAACAAAAAATGGATCTAAGTGCTCCAGACAGTGCCTTTCTTAATTGGCAAGAGGAAGAATTTTGTGGGGTGAGTAATGATTCACCTGTATCATCAAACACTAGAGCCAAGAAAAGAGATCTAGAAATAGAGCAGTCAGCTACTAAGATTGCTGCTACAACTCAATCAGTACCCATAACTCCTACTTCTATATTTAAAGAATACTCCTTTTTCACAACTAAGGAGCAGCATCAGAAGCACACTGATCAAATCATTGGTAAATCTCCTCAAAAGGTACATTTTGTTGTTCCTTTTAATATTATTAACAATATGAAGAAGATGAATGTCTCTATTTCTATGTGGGATTCTCTAGCCATTCCAGGGCTTGAAAAATTACTTAAGGAAGAGTTGTCTAAAGGAGCAGTGAGTTCACAACAAGATTTAAAGAAGCCTTCAAGGACTATTTTGGACAATATAGAGGCAATAGAGGTTCAAGGAACAACAATAAAGGATGGTAAGAAAGTTTTAAATGTTAAGCCACCTCCTTTTAACGTGTCCTTGATAATTGGTAATAAGTTAGTACACAACTGTATGGTTGATAGTGGTGCAACTAGCACAGTAATGCCCAAGAAGATTGCAGATTTTCTTGATTTTAAATATGAACCTCTTGACAAGGGAGTAATTCAATTAGATGGTTCATCAGTCCACACTTTAGGTGTTGTTAAAAATGAAAGTTTTACCCTTCATGCTTGCCCAAATTTATCTATTCCACAAGACATCTATGTTATAGACCTGCCCCCTTATTTTGCCCTGTCTATCTAGGGATTTTATAGCAAAGTGGATATTTCTCATCAGATTGCTCTCACATGCTTTCTGAACAAGATATGGTGCAAAAGTGCCCATAAAATCATATTTGTTGACCAAAGATCACATAGAGCCATATTTTTTAAGCCCTATTTATGCTAGTTGTGTAATCATAGATGTTGATGATCTTAAAGGCTATCCAACCTTTGATACTCAAATAGAGGGCATCCTTAATATATTATTGGATGAGTGGGAAACTAGAAATGATTTTAGTAATCAAGATAGAGTTATTAATGGTGCTAGTTTTGGTAATTATATCATATTTGAATCTTATCATGTTATGCCGAACTTGATAAAATGCCAAGATGCTAATTTAGAATAACCTAATCAGCTTTGGGACTTATATTTTGATGGATCTAGAAACAAGGATGGAGCTGGTGCAGGGGTTATGCTTGTGTCTCTAGATGGTGATAAATGTTATGTTGCATTCAGATTGTCTCTAGATGGTGACAAATGTTATGTTGAATATGAAGGTTTGATTCAGGGCTTAGAGTGGGCAAGAAAGAGAAATGTCAAATGCTTGAGGGCATTGGGAGATAGTGAATTGGTGGTCAATCAGGTGAGAGGTCTGAATTCTGTTAATAATGATCTCCTAAAATTGTATAAATCTAGAATATAAGATATTTTAGAAGATTTTGATGCATTCAACCTGATTTCTATACCTAGAAATAAAAACTAGCATGCTGATTGATTAGCTGCCATTGGTGCTCAAGTCACAATTTCTGAAAAATAAAGGTGTAAATACTAATCAATTTCACATTAAGATTATTGTTAGGCCATCCATTCTAGATAATGAAGTTAACTGGCAAGTTTTCAATACTGATGAGAAGATCTTAAGTTTTATTACAGAAACAGATGCCTTTTAGAATAACCTAATCAGCTTTGGGACTTATATTTTAATGGATCTAGAAACAAGGATGGAGCTGGTGCAGGGGTTATGCTTGTGTCTCTAGATGGTGAAAAATGTTATGTTGCATTCAGATTGTCTCTAGATGGTGACAAATGTTATGTTGAATATGAAGGTTTGATTCAGGGCTTAGAGTGGGCAAGAAAGAGAAATGTCAAATGCTTGAGGGCATTGGGAGATAGTGAATTGGTGGTCAATCAGGTGAGAGGTCTGAATGCTGTTAATAATGATCTCCTAAAATTGCATAAATCTAGAATATAAGATATTTTAGAAGATTTTGATGCATTCAACCTGATTTCTATACCTAGAAATAAAAACTAACATGCTGATTGATTAGCTTCCATTGGTGCTCAAGTCACAATTTCTGAAAATAAAGGTGTAAATACTAATCAATTTCACATTAAGATTATTGTTAGGCCATCCATTCTAGATAATGAAGTTAACTGGCAAGTTTTCAATACTGATGAGTAGATCTTAAGTTTTATTACAGAAACAAATGCCTTTTCAACTTGTAAAGACAACAAAGCAAAACAACAATTTGAGGACCAACTTATACAATTGAAGTCAAATAAGCTTCCTAAGGGATTAGTCAGTTTAGAGTCCATCTTCAATTATGATGGTCAGTTAAAAAAGAACAAAACCAGCATGCTCATTAAGGAAGATCATTATGAGGAGTTAGAAATATTCAGAGAAAAATTCTTAAAGGTTGGTAAAGTTAACTCTCCCCAGGTTAAAGAGTTTGTTATTGCTTTATTTCAATAATTTAGTGATGTTTTTGCTTGGGATTATGCTAATTTGAAAGAGTTTTACCCTCAATTGTCCCAACACACTATTGAATTAGAGCCCAATTCTAGGCCGATCAGGCAAAGACAAAGGCCAATTAACCCCAAATTAGAGCCACTAATTCTTAAAGAGCTGAATAAACTACTAGATGGTGGAATAATTTTCCCAATTAAACATACTTATTGGGTTTCAAATTTAGTTCTTGTAAGGAAGAAAAATGAGGAGATTAGATTGTGTGTGGATTTTAGAGACCTTAATAGGGCATCTCTAAAAGATATACACCCTCTTCTATCAATGGAACAAATATTGCAGTATGTTTCTAGTTCTGAAAGGTTTTCCCTTCTAGATGGTTATTCTGGTTATAATTAAGTATCAGTAAAAGAGGCAAATCACCACTAAATGGGGAATAATGGAATACAAAAGAATTCCATTTGGTTTATCAAATGCAGGCTCCACATTCCAAAAAGCTATGGACATGGATTTTAAAAATTTGATGTAAAAATTTGTTTTGGTTTACTTGGATGATGTCACCATTTATAGCAAGATTGCAGATCAGTATAAAGGCCATTTATAGAAAGATTGCAGATCAATATATAGGCCATTTAACGCAAGTGCTTCAAAGATGCAAAGAGTTTGGAATATCTCTTAACCTTAAAAAATAGTTTTTGCAGTCCATGAGGGTAAAATTTTAGGGTATCAATTTTCAAAAAATGGTACAACAATTGATCCTGAAAGCAGCCATGCAATTCTGGATTTATCTCAGCAAAAACACAAGAAGGGGATGCAAAGCTTTATTGGAAGAATTAATTTTGTGAGATGCTTTATTCCAGACATTGCCAATTTGTTAAAACCCTTAACTACAATGCTGAGGAAAAATGTTCCTTTCAGCTAGAATGAGGAGGGAAAGCCAAGTTTTGAACATATCAAACAAGCCCTATCATCAGCTCCTACATTAGCTAATTCTGATTTTTCTAAAGATTTTATCTTATATGCTTTTGGAGGATATGATATTGTTTCAGCTATGTTGGTGCAGAAGAATGATGACAATCTAGAACAACCAGTTACCTTTTTAGCAAAGGGATGGACAACCATGAACACAAGTATAGTTTTGTTGAGAAATATGTACTTTCTATTATTAAATCTTTAAAGAAGTTTAAGCATTTGGTTGCTAGAAATAAAGTTCATCTAATGGTTGCACATCCTAGCATTAAAGAGTTCCCGTTGAAAAAAGATGTAAATGAGAAAAGAGCAGGATAAACCACAAGAGTTATGGAATATGATGTGCATATCCATGTAACCAAGATGGTTAGAGGTAACGGTTTGTGTGCATAAATGATAGAAAAATAAGAAGTTGCTGAAAGTAATGAGGAGGTTGTCTTGCTTCAAGATAATCCTGTACGTAATGACCAACCAACAACTTGGTTGACTGATATGAGTAGATTTCTACAAAATGAAGAATGTCCACCTAATTTTGATAAAGCCAAAAGGATGTATTTCAGATTGTAATCTCTTCCTTATGTTTTGGTCAATGGTATGCTTTATAGAAAAGACATTTCTAGAATGTTGCTAAAATGTATTGATATTGCTGATCAAATAAATTTTTTATCTGAATTTCATGATGGATCATGTGGAGGACACTTCTGTGCATGCTAAATGTGGGCCTCTGATTTAGCAGAACACTTTAACATAGTCATTGCTCTTCAGCTGCATACAGGAATGAATATCGATTCATTCACCCTGCATGTCTGAAAGAATCGACCTGTTGCCTCCTAGTAGGCAGGAGTATGAGCTTGCTCTCAGATCATTGCAAGCTCAGTGACTACACCGAGGACCTAAACAAAGGATTTAAAAACTATTGCTAAATGATCTAAGATAGTTATGCAAATGCAATTAATCAAAAACTAATTAAGATCAAGTTTTAGAGCACCAATTAAAGTGTGTAAGATTGATTTTAAAACACCAAATGAAATGTGCTCAAGGATTAGGTTTACATGATTAACATTAAAACAATAATAAAATCTATGCTAAGAATGCGAGAAGGTAAGACGAAAATGCTGCATAATAACTTTAGCAAAAATTAGGATCCTTTGTGAAGGAAAAGAGTTTCTCTTTTATAGAAATCTCTCTCGAATCGACGGTCGATATCGAAATAAAAGAGTGGCTCAGATTTGATTGAAGAAGAACAATCCATGTGCAAGCGATGTGATTGGTCGAGAGAGTCAGTTGACTGAACTGACTGATCAGTTATTTTAGAAACTTCCAAAATCAGTCCACAGTTAACTGAAATGTTTCTAAAATGATAAACAGTGGAGAATCAGTTAACTGAGTGGAACTGGATTGTTTCCATTTTGATAAATCAGCTAACTGGATTTGATGATGTCATATTCATTTTTAATAAATTAATTCATTTTGAAAGCACATTCATGATTTTATAATTAATTTAATTCCTTTTTGATTTAATTGACAATTTTGTAATTTTTATTTAATTAATATGTCATAATATAAATTAAATAATTAACATAATGTTTATTTGCCAATGTAATGTGATTTTAGGAATTAATTAATTAATCAAGTATGATGATTGATTAGGACCTAGGGTTTAGGTCAGATCAGTTCAATTTGATGAATTACCTGTTTGATTTAGGACTTAATCAAGGTTAGGGTTTCTTGATTAAATGCTGAGATTGGGGGTCTAGGGTTTAGGTGACCATTTTTAGGTGATTACATTTGCCCCTCTTTGAATTGATGTGTGATCAGCGCATTGATTCAAAGAAATGTTACTGATGAGATCAAGAATAGTTTGATTTAAATCAATGAAACCATTCTTTTGAAGAAGAAGACCGACTTCAAGCTTGATTGGATGAAGATCGATCAAAAGATATAAACAGAATGCTCAACTTGATTTGAAGCGATGAAACTGAACATCTATCAGGAACTCTTAAACCTTTTTGATTGGTTTGAATGAATAACCAGTTTGTTTTGAAGTGATGAAACTGATTACCATTAAGAGATTCAATTAGCAAGCAAATTGACTTGATTTGAAGCGATGAAGCCAATTTGATCAATGTATCTGGTTTCAATAATGATTGCCCCATATAAGACCGATCTTGTTTGGTTTCGAGTGTATTCACCATTGTATAAGACCATTGATTAGGTTGCCTTTGATTTAAGATGATCTCAACTTGATTTGATGTGATGAAGCTAAGATGCCCCAAGCGATGGGGTTTTGTTTGAGGATGTGATCACTGGAATGTTGATGTCCTGATCCTGCCCCCTCGGGAGTGAAATCGAAATATGGCTAGGTGCCCTAGTGATGAAAAACAATTCGATTGATTAGACAATTTAGGAAGAAACTGATCTGATTAGAAAGAGGTCCCATATGGTTAGGACATAATCTGTACTTGATGAGAGGTCATGTTGACCAAGATTAACCAAAAGTAAGATACATGGATTGATGAGAAGAAAAGCATGAGAGATTTCTATTGGTTGTGCAAGTGGTCAAATCCAAATTTTGATTTTGATCCTGAAAATAGAATCAGGATAGTTGATTGAGAAAGGGGTGTCATGACCACTTGATGATGAGAAGATTGATCGATTAGAATCTTGGATCCTTCACATTGGAGAGAGATAAAGTTATTATACTGATTTCATCACTATGCAGATTTAGATGCAGATGCCAGACTAACATGAATGCAACGAATGCAACCTAAGGTGTAGTCACAGAGCTTTAGCATTGAAAATTTTCATCATTGAGCATTTTTTGGAACATCGGAGTCGATACAATCCTTACTGGTGCCACTACGACCATAAGAATATGAATATGACTTTCATCGGATAAGATATGGGAAACTAATGTAAGCATCAAGGCACCACAGCCAAGATGACCTGAATGTTGTTTCTAGTTTTGATAGTGCAAGAGTACACTAGTATCGAGGCATTCAAAGCCAAGATAACCATGAGTGCGCGCTTGTGTAAACAAATAGACAAATAACAAACAAGGAGATAGTTTCAACCTCACCTTGGTGTACAAATAAATAGGATTGAGGGATGTGAGGCTTTTTCGCCTTAATGCAGGAGCTCTTACCACATACACCCTATTTATTTGACATTGCCGGATCATCGGGACCACACCAAAAAGCAGTAGACAAAGAAAAGATTAGAAAAAACAATGAAAACAGATAGCATAAAAATAGAAGTTCAGCATACTTTAGCCATTTTCAAAGTTTTTTGAATGTGTATAGGTATAGGGTGTTGAGAAACACTGTTGTGCTTGTGAGTGCTTTGTGTTTGATTGCTATCGATCTGTTGCTTATGTCTACAATATCCAATGTGTGTTAAGAAACACAAATGTGTCCAAAGATAGTGTTAAGAAACACTGTTGATTGTGGTGTTGAGAAACACCTGTTTGCGTCAGTAGTGAGTTGTCCTTCATAAATGACAAGATTACTGACTCTGGTGTAAGCCAAAGATGTGATCAAATTGGGGACCCATGCCCCAAGTAGAAAATGATGATAACTGACTTGACTCATACTGCAAGGACAAATCTGATTTGATTGCCCCCAGGTTATGACTCTGGATCAGTTTCAAGCCAGGAGGGTTCTCAGAAGAACTAGAGTGTCACGAAAGTGACTGAAAGCTATGTACAAAATAAAGCAAAGGATTGATGCCAAGATTGAGCATTGATAGATGGAGCACTGAGTACAAGAGGTGCCTATTTACCAGGTTTTCACCTTCTTGGCAGAGATTCTATTTTTGCTACCATGGCGCTTGTTTACCAGGTTTTCACCAAGGCACTTTTTCTTCTTTTTCAATTTTTTTGTATTTTTCCATTTTTTTGATTTTTTTGATTGATGCATCAAGGCGCCTATTGCTAGGTTTTCACCAAGATGATCATTGTTTCAGGACTTTTTCCAATTTTTAGGTTTTTTTTCAGGACATTACTATGTACATGGTGCTGATCACCGAGAATGCCTTAGGTGTAGAACTTCTTCAGATGGAGAGTGTTGATGGCTCTCGAAGTGGCTCTCCTTTAGGTGTGGAGAGTTGATAGGCTCCAGAGCTGAATGCTGTAGTAATGATATAGGGACCCAGCCAGTTGGGTTCAAACTTCCCCTTTTGTTCTCTATGTGACTGATTACGGGGATTTTCTCTCAACACAAGGTCTCCCACCTGAAGTTCTCTAGGTCTAACTTTCTTGTTGTATCCTCTTGACATTCTTTTCTGATAAACTCTGAGGTGATCAAAGGCTACTTTTCATCATTTGTCCAGCAACTCTAGTTCTTGGAGTCTCAAAACTTGGTACTTTTCATCTGGTACAAGGCTGCACAAAGAAACCCTAAGAGATGGGATTTCTACCTCTAGGGATAAGACTGCTTCTGCCCCATATACCAGTGCAAATGGGGTTGCCCCTGTAGGTGTTCTGATGCTTGTTCTGTAAGCCCATAACGCAGGATTGATCTGCAGGTAAAATCCCTTCCAGACTTGTTAACTGTATGATGTAAGATTTTCAACAAATTTTTATTTGAGGCCTCAGCCTGCCCATTACCTTGTGGGTAATATATTGAAGAACAGTGTTGTGTTATTTTGAATTTTTCACACAACTTCTCCATAATGTTGTTCTTAAATTGACCTCCATTGTCAGTGATGATGGAGGAAGGTATTCCATAGCAACAAATGATGTGATTCAGGATGAACAATGAGATCTGCTATCCGGTCACTTTGATGAGTGGGACCGCCTCAACCCACTTGGTAAAATACTCAATAGCTGTGATAATGAACTTGTGGCCATTAGAAGATGAGGGGTAAATCTGCCCAATGAGATCAAATGCCCATTGTTGAAAGGGCCAGTGTGTTACAAAAGGAATGAGCTCCCTTGCTGGAGCATGTATAATATTTCCATGCAGCTGACATTTCTTACAAGTCTTTGCAAACCTGATAGCTTCTTTCTCCATGTCTGGCCAATAATACCCCGCTCTAAGAAATTTTTAGGCCAGAGTCAGACCGTTAGAATGAGAACCACAAATTCCTTCGTGGACTTCAGATAATGCATGTTTAGACTCTTCTTTTTGTAGACACCTAAGCAAAGTACTATCTAATCCTCACCTATACAAATCATTGGCCACAAGAACATACCGTGAGGCATTGCAGATGAGGTGTCATTTTTCATTTTTGGTGAGTCCATCAGGAATGATTTGATGGTGCAGGTAAGAGTAGACATGGTGATAGCGGGAGGATTCTTGTTCAATGACTGAACAGACCATTTGGGAGTCAGGGGAGTTGTAGGAAGGGAAATGGATTTCTTCCACCAGGAACTCATAATAGAAGTCATCCTCTTGTTGCTGTGAGGAAGCTAGTGTAGCCATAGCGTCAGCTGCTCTATTCTGTACCCTTGGGACTTGTTGAAATGTGATGTAAGTGAAATACTTCTTAAAGTCATCAACCATTCATTTATAAGGCATGAGTTTTTCATCCTTAGTTTGGTATACATCATTAATTTGGTTGATTACAAGTTGAGAGTCACCTTGGATATGTAACTCAGAAATATTCCATTCAAGAGCCAGTTTGATTCCATTGACCAGTGCTTCATATTCTGCTATATTGTTTGTACAAGGAAACAAGAGCTTGTACGCCTTTGGAATGGAATAGTTTT
>MU224349.1:225510-274837 GCA_018584345.1 Thuja plicata | reverse complement strand
CTGGATCTAAACCAGGCATATCTGAGTATGTCCACGCAAATTTTATCTTCTTCTCTTTAAAGAATTCTGTGAATTCCTTGAGCTCTTCTGCAGACAAAGATTTAGCTACGTGGATGATGTGTGGATGTTCCTCTGTATCGATTTTCACTGGTTGAGTTGGCTCAATAAGCACTGATGATCGTTCCTATAAATGACTAGGCAAGACATCAAGAATCCCATCCTCAGGCACCTCAAAGAGGTTTTCACCTTTGGATGCATCTTTTCTTTTTACTGTTTTGGGTTCTAAAACTGCCATAATGTGGTTTTCTCCTTCAGACCCTTTTCTTTTTCTCATTTTTATCTTATAACTGAGATACTTGATGTCTGCTTCAGTCATGCTCACACTAGGTTCACTGGTGGAAGAAGTGACAGGTTCAGTGACATTAAGATAGCAGGCTAAAGCATAGTCATTGGAAAATGTAGGCATTTCAGCAGGTTGTCCTTATAAGGACCAATCAATGAGTTCTGGATGCATTAGCAGCAAAGGTTCACTGGGTTCGAGGGCATTCATAGTATGTTCATCATAGATGTCGACAGTTAAGTAGAGTCCTAGACCTGAACCTTGTATAGATGTGTTCGAATCAGAAAGAGCCCTAACAGCATCATCAAAGCCCATGTCAGAAATAGGAGGTCCCAATTCATCCAATCTAACATCTAAGCCTTCACCTACTTCGTGCATGGTCTCCATCTTTATGTCTAAAGTGCCCTCTAAGAGACTGTCAAACTTGTATTCATGTGAATCTATTTCATCAGTAGGTTTCATATCCAGGACATGAGTGAAATCTACTCTTTGCCCCCAGTTTGGATGAGTTTTACCTAAAAAATCTACTATGGTTAGACTCTGTTCTTCTGTATCCAAATCTTGTTCAGATTCAGTAGTTTCTGACTCATCAGAAGTCATTGATGTTTCCTCTAGAACACGCGCTTCAGTAGCATTGACCTGTGGTGTACCTTCAGCAAATATTGGGAGGAATGGGATAAGGATATACATCTTCTGCATTGAAATCATCTGAATCATCCCAGTTGCGAGTGGGTATGTCAGTGCTTTCTATTGTTGTGTTTTGTTCTTCTAGAACCTGATGTCCCTTTCCTTTATCTAAGCGATTCTTCGCTCTTTGTTCTTTCTTGGATAAGAACCCTAGACCTATCATGTCTTTAGGTCGTCTATAGTCAGCATAGATAGGTTCTTCAAGACCATTTTGATTAGGTCCAATGGGTCCTTTACCCGAATACCCCATTTTACAAGCCACTTTATACCCCACACCAAATTTTTCTGGGGGTATTACATGTTGTTCGTCTTCATTATCTTTAGGTTCTTTATATAACCAAGCCAGAATGGCTCTTTCCTCCTGTTCATCCTCTAATGGTGTGTTTTCTTTAACAAAGGTCTCATCATAAACTTCATGGGATGTTGTTGGTTTCATCTCTTTAGACGGTTTTCCATAAGACCTAGGTGATGTGGGAAGAGATGTGAGTGACAGTACAGGTTCCACTGTGTATCCACCCATACCTATGTCCTTTATCTTGAGGTTCTTTTCCATTTCCTTCAATAAATTTGCCGCTGATTCAGAGTCAGATGCATCACTGTTGTGTGGGACAAGGGTATCTCCTGCTTGTCTTAGGGCATTACAAGCATAACTAGTGTCTGCAGGAACAGTGACTTCTACACCATTGAATGGGAATTTGATGCATTGATGGAATGTTGATGGCACTGCCTACATCTCATGGATCCAGGGTCTTCCCAATAGAATGTTGTAGGCCAGTGGGAGATCCAAAAATTGGAAGGTAACGTCCCTCTCAACAGGACCTATGCGGATTGGTAAAGTCACGAGACCTTTAGAAGATCTTTCTTGTTCATCATACGCCTTGATAGTGATTTTCTTTTTAGGATCAATGATGTTCTCTTAAAGGCCTAGTTTCTCAATTAACCTGTAAGTGCAAATATTCAACCTTGCACCTCCGTCTATCAAGACTCATCTGACATGGTGTTTATGGATCAAGACTTCAACATGCAAGGGGAGATTGTGTGGATGACTTAAGGAGTTGTCATCTTCTTCTGAGAATGATAGGTAATGTGGCGAGGTCAAGTGACCCACCATGGATTGAAACCGATCCAGATCCAAGTCCTTAGGGACATTGGTAGTTGATAGCACTTTATCCAGGACCTCTATGTGAGATGGAGAGAGTTTGAGCAATTCAAAGATTGAAATCTAGGTAGAGGTTCTTTGCAATTGCTCGACGATGCTATAGTCCACAACATTGGACAAAGTCAGTTGTTTGGACTGTGAGACTTTAGAGGTACCCACAGTGGTTTGTTTTCTAAGAGGTACCCATGATTTGGATATCGATGGTTTATTGGAAGATGATGAAGGGTTGGAAGATCCAGAACCCCCCAAGGTGAATTTTGCTTGCGCTTGAGTCACTGCATTGGCCGATCGAGATTATTTATCTTTCTGCTTAACGATGATGATTTGAGCGCCTTTCTTGGAAGTTTCTTCTTTGTGATGGTCCACAGTGGGTGCCAAAAATGTGCATGCTAAATGTGGGCCTCTGATTTAGCAGAACACTTCAACATAGTCATTGCTCTTCAGCTACATACAGGAATGAATATTGATTCATTCACCCTGCATGTCTGAAAGAATCAACCTGTTGCCTCCTAGTAGGCAGGAGTATGAGCTTTCTCTCAGATCATTGCAAGCTCAGTGACTACACCAAGGACCTAAATGAAGGATTTAAAAACTATTGGTAAATGATCTAAGATAGTTATGCAAATGCAATTAATCAAAAACTAATTAAGATCTAGTTTTAGAGCACCAATTAAAGTGTGTAAGATTGATTTTAAAACACCAAATGAAATGTGCTCAAGGATTAGGTTTGCATGATTAACATTAAAACAACAATAAAAGCTATGCTAAGAATGCGAGAAGGTAAGATGAAAATGCAGCATAATAACTTTAGCAAAAATTAGGATCCTTTATGAAGGAAAAGAGTTTCTCTTTTATAGAAATCTCTCTCGAATCGACGGTCGAGATTGAAATAAAAGAGTGGCTCAGATTTGATTGAAGAAGCACAATCCATGTGTAAGTGATGTGATTGGTTGAGAGAGTCAGTTGACTGAACTGACTGATCAGTTATTTTAGAAACTTCCAAAATTAGTCCACAGTTAACTGAAATGTTTCTAAAATGATAAACAGTGGAGAATCAGTTAACTGAGTGGAACTGGATTGTTTCCATTTTGATAAATCAGTTAACTAGATTTGATGATGTCATATGCATTTTAATAAATTAATTCATTTTGAATGCACATTTATGATTTTATAATTAATTTAATTCCTTTTTGATTTAATTGACAATTTTGTAATTTTTATGTAATTAATATGTCATAATATCAATTAAATAATTAACATAATATTTATTTTCCAATGTAATGTGATTTTAGGAATTAATAAATTAATCAAGTACGATGATTGATTAGGACCTAGGGTTTAGGTCAGATCAGTTCAATTTGATGAATTACCTATTTGATTTAGGACTTAGGTTTAATCAAGGTTAGGGTTTCTTGATTAAATGTTGAGATTGGGGGTCTAGGGTTTAGGTGACCATTTTTAGGTGATTACAACTTCAATCCTAAGACTACAACTTGGAAGATCTTGAGGGCAGGCTATTATTGGCATGTGTATACACTAAAGAATGGCTTTGTTGATTAATCAATTAATTAAATATTTATTATTTAATTAATATAGACATGATTAATTGATTAAATATTTATTATTTAATTAATTTTTATTTCTTCTATTTATTTAATAAATTATTCTATTTATTAGGTAAATTCACTATAGTCTAATCTTCTTATCCTAGGTCTTCTAAATTAGTCCTATTAAAAGTGATTTAATTAAATACACAATCACTAAATATGACTAAGTCCCCTAGTCCACCTCATAAACCTAGTCACCTGATACATCACCTGGGCTAAAATAATTAAATATTATTAATTAATAATTAATCATAATCCTCACCCACACATGTCCTATTCTTAAGGGCTATGTGGCCTTATAAGACTTGGTCTCATGACTACATGTCTTCTCCTACACCAAGTCAAGAAGCAATCCCTATTCCTAAGGAGCCTCTCAAGCCACCTCTAAGAGTCTAAAATGACTCATGGGACACTTGTACCAAGAGTCCTCATGAGGAATAAGTCCTTCCTCTTTCCTCTCCATGGTCTTTTTGAGACACTTGACATATGTCTTTCCCTTCCATCTTCTTCTCCTCTATGTCAATGTAGGAGGACCATCATCCCTATTCTTGCTCTCACATTCCAACTATACCCCCCTTTCTCTCAACCCCTTCAACCAAGTCAATAGTAACCCTAGGATCTTCCACCTTTCAATCTCCACCCTAGGATCGTGCCACCTAGGCTTAGGTCCTCCAAAATCCTATAAAAGGAGTCTCCTTCCCCTTTTTTTATCTAATAGGTAATCAAGCATTGAAGTGATCAATCATTTTAGCATCCAAGCATTCAAGCAATCAAGCATCCATGCATACAAGCATTCAAGCAATCAAGCATTTTCACAAGCATTCCATCATCCATTTGCATAATCAAGGTTTTAGATCATTTTGCATTCATTAATACAATATCCACACTTTGGTGACATCTTGGACAAAAGAGCTTCATTTGGAAATTTGAGAGCTCAACAAACATTCAAGAAATCAAAGCTAGGAGGGCAATGGAGACAAGCTGCAATGGGTAGGTGAAGGTAACTTTATTGTTTTGCTTCATTTAAACTTGTAATCTTCATTGTATTTACATTTAGATTGATTTATTAGTTAGATTAGTTAATATTTCATTTAGAGTAGTTTGACATCTATTTTGCATACAGTTTTGGTGCCCACCGTGGGGCCTAACCCCACAAATTGACATCTTTTTCTAGTTTTTTCGTGTTCAGATTTTTCTACAGGCTGTTCCTGTGCATTTGTCCATGATTGCTGTGCATTCATTCACTTCTTCTATGCATTCATTCACTTCTTCTGTGCATTTCCTGATCCTGTGCATTCATCCAATCCTCTTGCGCATCTATTGACTATTGATGCGCATTTCTAGTTCCTGCACATTTGTCCTCTGTTTCTACGCATTTATTGACTATTTCTGCGCATCCATTTTTGCATCTGTAGAACTCCATTTTTCTCTTCATTTGGTTTCCGCTAACTATCCTGACAGGTTCTTGTTCATTCTGGTAGATTCTAAGTTGTTTTTCAGGTCAAAATCTGAAGACCCCAATCTGAAACTATTAACGGTTTTCTTGCAGGTTCCTAGGGGTTTTGCAAAATAAACCATAATCCTTGTTTGGGCTTTAAAATATGACATGCTTTTTAGTGTCATGTGTCTTGTATAGCTTAGCAATTTGTCTATTATGTCTTACTTTATAGCTTAATTGTAATCCCACTTTATGACAACGTATCCTCTCCCCTCACCATTCGTGGACCTTGGGTGTAAGAAAAACTGTTATAAACTTTAAAGGGTGGTCTTTGGTGGGAAAAGAGGTACTCACCCCAAGGAATGACCCAACCGGTAATAGGCTAAAGCCAAGCCCATCCAAAATGGTATAAAAAAATACCATTGTGACTAGTCTCACAGTGGACAAGTGTGAATTTGTTGTGGCAACCAAAATCTCCTCTAGTACCCTTGTGGTGCGTTAAAGTCCCTTCATTGTTAAGGTGAAAACCTTGTTTAGAAAGGATTGGGAGAGCCCCCTTAATTGGGAAGATGACTTGATCACAACCACCTGAACGGATGTCCTTACTACAAATTTTTGTTTAGTGGCCACAAATCCTTCTATTTACTGCTGCAACGGGTAGCCTAACCTGTGAAGACACCCCACATTACTCACGGTTCATAGTAGAGATAGAAATTCTTTGGAAAGTAATGACCCATTGAATTTGGAACTTGGTGTGGCAGAGAAGTGAGTGCACTATAAGGAGCAGCCTGTGCCTCCAAGTTCCTAGGCTGTCTGCTTTGAATTGCGTGGCTAGATTTTACTATCCAAGTGGGGATTCAGTAGATATCGCCCTTGCCAACCTTAAGATTTGTAAGCGTGTCTGTGCATTCATACTGATTTAGATTAGATCATTTCTGTCTTGTGTGTGTGTGTGTATGCATTTCCAATTTTCCAAAAACATATGAGAAAAAAAAAATCCAAAAACAAACAGAAAAAAATTTAAAATTTCCAAGCCAAAAACTGTAAAAAAACTCCAAAAAATAGATCCTGTGCATTTGTCCAGTTTTTCTACGCATTTGTTCAAAATTCTTGTGCATTCATCACATCTAGTACTTGCACAAGTCTTCAAGATCTCAAAATTACCTTTTTGGATACCCATTTCTGTCTTTAGTGTGATTCTAGAAAAATATTTGATCTTAGCAGACTTTCTGATCTTCAATTTGACCATTTTTCATCTTCTTAATTTCATCCAATATTTTCTAAAAACATTCCTAAATCTTCCAAATATACATCCAAGTGTTGGGATACTACCTTGATTTTTAGATTGTGACTTTTTGTGAGTTTTCATCATATCAGGATCTATCATCCTTCACCAAAACTTACCTAGGTCACTCTCTCTCTCTTGGTTCTTCTTTGTCATATAATAGTGAGATCTATACCTCCTATTGACTTAGATTATCCAGTTACCTTATCTAGCTCAACATTTTTTCATCTATTTCCTCCTATCTCATCTATCTTCACATCTTCCTCTATTTTCATCTTTCACCATTTATGGTTCAAACTTGATCATAGAAACTTAAAAAAACCATTGATTCAGAATCTGTAGATACAATGGAAAGAGGTAATACCCATGAGGAAAACCCTTGGTCCAAGACAACTCTAATCTTTTCATCAGAACATGAACTCACTGATCAAGAAATCAAAGATGCTATGCAAGATTCCAAGGTTTATAATGTCATGGAAAGAATCCTCGATATGGACAAGGAAATTTACTTCCTCATGCTTGCTCAACAAGGAGCCAAATTACCTAGTGGTTTTGATGTAATAGATCTTGTAGAACCACCAAACACAAATGATCAAGAACAACCTAGTGGTTCCCAAGAAAAACCTAGTGGCTCTCAAGAGACGCATACTCATGGGAAAAATGAGGACAAACAACATAGTACTTTCAATGATACCCAAAAACCTCCATCATCTTTGGATCCTGTGATGCAACAACTCCAATTGCTACAGCAACAAATGTGTGACATGCAAATGGGAACATCCACTAAGAAATACTCTTTGGAGGATATACGTCCCTATCCTTTTGACAAGAACTTGTCTATGATTCCATTCCCTCCTCATTTTGAGGTACCAAAACTTGATAAATATAAAGGGAATTCTGATCCACAAGATCACATTCATGAGTTTTGTGCTGCATGTATTGAAGTCACACACAATGATACGTATCTTATGTGACTATTCCCATGTAGTTTAGGAGGACAAGCCATGGAATGGTTCTCCAAACTACCCCTAGGTATAAAATCTTTCAACAAACTTATCGACAAATTTGTGACTCACTATTCCTATAACATCAAACATGAAGTCACAATGCTTGATCTTTATAATACGCATCAAAAGAATGGAGAACATTTCCTCACCTTTTTTCAAAGATGGCATCAGCTATTTTCCAAGTATCCATGATCGATTCTTGAACAAGAGAAAATGAATATCTTTGTGCATAACCTAACACAGGAGATGAGCTATAGGTTACAGTTACAATGACCTCCAAATTTCAACAAGCTCATTGAAAATGGTGTGAAAATTGAGGAGGCTATGGTTAGAAAGGGGGAGATTAAGCTCTACTCCAAAGACAATGTTGGATCTTCAAGTTCAAATTACAACAACAACAACAACAACAACAATAATGATAAATCCAAATATTGGAACAAGAACAAGAACATTGTCAATGATGGGATTGTCGATAATCGTCATGTTAAATCCACACAACCTATCTTGAATCTTGTGAGAAAAACCAATCCCACCCCACCTACTCATAGAAATACAGGTGCCACTTAGAATACCAATAACAGTTCCTCAAAATTACCCTTCATGTCATGTAGAAGAACCTTTACTCCTTTGGGGGAATCTCTGGAATCTGCATTAAGGAAGTTAATCACAAAAAAACTCTTTACGCTTCCTGAGACTAGAGATTTTGAACCTAGGGTGAATCCTTCTTGGTGGAATGACAATGGTTACTATTAATTTCATAGAGGCAAAGGTCATAAAACCAATAACTGTCAAATACTCAAGCATGCTATCCAAGATTTGATTGACAGTGAAGAAATCAATGTTGATGGACACACCTCTAACGAGTTGCATACTGATTTCAAAGATCCACTTCCTGAACACGAGAAAGGGAACTAATCCAATACTAAAGGTGATAACCATGCAAACTACAATTCCACCTCCTATAGATATATAAATCACATTTCTGAATGCCATCCTTCTCAATCCTATGTCAATGTGATTTCCATCAAAGAAAAGAGTCAATCGGCTAATGTCACAACTCGAGCCTAGTCCAAGGTTACTCTTCAAGGGGTTCCATCTAAACCTAACACCACCCAAACCAAGGTTGTCTACATTCCAAAGTCTACATCCAATGTTTCCAACCAATACAACCTTTTGGAGCAACTAAAGAAAACACCAGCCCAGATATCCATATTAGAGCTTTTGCATATATCACCTTCCCATAAAGATATTCTTGAGAAAGCTCTCCTCGAAACTAATGTTCCAACCAATCTAGGTCAAGACCAATTCCAAGCTATGGTGGGACATTTGAAAACCTTCCATTATCTATCCTTCACAGAGGATGATGATCTAGCCATCAATCAACTACACAATGCTCCACTCCATATAGAAGGCATTGTACAAAATCATAAGATTAAAAGAGTGCTAATAGATGGAGGAGCTGGTTTGAATATATGCACTCTAAAGCTAGTCCTTGCATTGGGATTTTCTGAAAATGCTGTTGATCCAAAGAATAAAATCACCATCAAAGCTTATGATGAGGAGGAAAGGTCATCCAAGGGGTCAGTTGTACTTCCTATCAGAGTTTGTCCTGTGGTTAAAGATGTGCTTTGTCAAGTCTTGGATATGGATTTGACATATAACATTCTTTTAGGGCAACCTCAAATTCATTCTATGTGAGCTGTGCCATCAACATATCATCAATGCTTGAAGTTTCCATATAATGGTCAAGAGGTAACCATCAAAGGAGATCCAAATCCTTTTCAATATTGCAATACCATAAAGCCAACAACTGAATCCTTGGTGCCCTACAATCGGATTGGATCTTCTCCACCAACACCAATTGATCCTAGTAATGAGGCATCAACTTCTAGATCCCATGAAATCAAGGTAGACATAAATGAACAAGGTATGGGAGAATACACTTTGGGCCAAACTTTGTGTATCACAGAGCTACCCTTATCTCCTAAGTCATATGGAAAATCCTTGATCACCAAACAACAATCAGAAGGCCCTTCTACACTTGTTTATGGCACATTTGTAAGTGGGGGCACTATATCAA
Organism: Thuja plicata; assembly: GCA_018584345.1. Classification (NCBI taxonomy): domain Eukaryota; kingdom Viridiplantae; phylum Streptophyta; class Pinopsida; order Cupressales; family Cupressaceae; genus Thuja; species Thuja plicata. Next base: position 265,234 of record MU224349.1, on the reverse strand, counting down.
AAGAGGCTACTGAGCGTAATGATAATCATTTGCTAAATCATCATAAAGATCTAGAGAATGAAAAACATGAGCCTATATCACCCGATATATATGGCACAAGATATACTTTGTTGCAAAAGATGGGATATCAAGGAAGTGGACCTGTAGGGTTGCAAAGAGAGGGTTTCATAAAACCAATCCTGAAAAATCTGAATTATCAAACAGACACCACTAGACTAGGATACAAGGGAGAAGGACCAAAGGAACCTAAAGGAAAAGAAAACATTGAACCCTTTTACAAAATTTCTATGGCTCTTGCATTACCATTCTGACAAAATGGCATGTATGTAGATCTAGCAAAGAAAAAGATATCACAAGACATCATTAACTGACTTAGAAATAATGCTGATGATGATGATTATTCTCATACTTATGAATGGGATTCATTCTTTGATTATACTGAGTATATGGAAGTTGATGATGTTCATGCCGATGGTAACAATTTCCATGAGCAGAAGATTCCAAGGATGGAATCACTAGGATTAGATTCACCCGATATTACTCTTGGTGATTGTGAGGAAAGTGAGAGTTATCTTGAGATAGATGATTCAGATGAGAGTATGGAAATAGACCTTACCGATGCAATTATAAACTTTAAAAACTTTTCTATAAACATCATCTCATCCTTTGAGACTGAACCAAATGATCCAATACCCCTTGTCCACCCTGAACTTATCACTTGAGATTCTCCAAATTGTCCCAAACTTGATGTTTTCCATAATGATGATGCTATTATCAACTATCTTGGAATCATAGATCATCTACCATCAAGAGATCATAAATCAGGATTCCCCATAGAACTCAATGACCTGGATTACTTTGGAGAGGGTGCCAATCCTTTCGGTCATAAAAATATGAAAATAATAAATAGATCTAATGGTGAAAACCACTTAGTGGCAGTGTTAGATCCTAAAAAATTAAAAAGAAAAGACATATCTGAGGGTGAAAACCTCTCTGAGGCACCTGAAGATAGAAGGATTGACACTCTCCCCAACTATATGTATCAAGATCAGTCTGCTATACTTATTGAACCAACATTGCCTCTTAACATTGGCATAGAGGATTCACCACACATTCTGAAGATAGTTGCATCCTTAATAAAGACAGAAAAAGATGCCTTTTCACAATTTTTCAAAAAGAGACAGATCAACTTTGCTTGGTCTTATGCTGATATGCCTGGGATAGATCCTCATCTTATTATGCATCATTTATCCATTGCACCTGGGGTCAAACCTGTAAAACAGAAACTCAGGAAAATACATCCTCACATTGCACTCCTGGTCAAAGCAGAATTAAAAAAATTGCTGGATGTGGGTTTCATTCAAGCTATTGATTATTCTAATTGGATCTCCAATATTGTACCAGTATCCAAGCTAGACAAGTCCATTAGGATTTGCATAGATTTTTGAGATCTTAACAAAGCTTGTCCCAAAGATGATTTTCCTTTGCCCAACATTGATATTATAGTTGATTTAACAGCCGGGCATGAGATGTTATCCTTAATGGATGGGTTTTCCAGTTATAACCAGATCAAGATTGCACTAGAAGACTAGGAAAAGACTACTTTTACATGTCCTTGGGGCACATTCTACTGGAATGTGATGCCTTTTGGTCTTAAAAATACTGGTGTTACCTATCAAAGAGCTATGACCACAATCTTTCACGACATGATGCATACCATAATGGAAGATTATGTTGATGATATCTTAGCAAAATCCAAGAATAGAGAAGGTCATCTAAGCATGTTGGATAGGATATTCACCCGAATGGAAAAGTATCAGATAAGACTAAATCCAAAGAAGTGTGCATTCGGGGTTACATCAGGCAAATTGTTAGGATATATTGTTTCAGCTAAGGGAATATAGGTGGATCCAGAAAAGGTCAAGGAAATCATGGAAATGGCTTCACCTATGAATATCAGTCAATTGAGATCTCTACAAGGGTGCCTTCAGTTAATCAAAAGATTTGTCTCTCAATTAGCGAATAAAAGTCATCCTTTTCAACATCTATTACATAAAAACATCTTATTCAAATGGGATGATAAGTGTGAAGAAGCTTTCACTAAGATCAAGAAATACTTAGCCACTCCTCCCACTCTTATGTCACCAATTCTGAGAAAGCCATTCTTGCTTTATATTTCAGCTATAGAAGTTTTTCTCGGTGCCCTTTTGGCCCAACAAGATCAAGAGGAAAAAGAGAAGGCTATATATTATATCAATCTCACCCTTGTTGGATATGAACTCAAGTATTCACCAATTGAGCGTGCATGTCTAGCAGTGGTGTTTGCTTCACAAAAGTGGTGGCATTACATGTTGTCTCATTCTATCAAGCTTGTTGCAAATATTGATCCTTTGAAGTATATTTTGAGCAAGACTGCATTAACAGGAAGGTTGGCTAAGTGGGTCATGTTGCTTAGTGAATTTGATATTGAATATGTGGAAAGGAAGGCTATTAAAGGGAAAGTAATTTCTGATCAATTGGATGAGGCACCACTAATGGATGATCATCCTATACATACAGAATTTCCAGATGCACACATCCTGACATTATCTACACAAACCTGGAGGCTATATTCTGATGGATCCTATACTCAGCATGGTTGAGGAGCTGGAGTGTTATTTGTTACACCGCAAGGATGTAGCATACCAAAGTCCTACAAATTACTTTTTCCTTGTACAAATAATGTAGTTGAGTATGAAGCACTGATGATCAGGTTGAAAATGGCTCTGCAATAGAATGTGGCTGAATTGAATGTCTACGGAGACTCCTAGTTAATAATCAATCAGGTTAATGATGAATATTAGACTAAGGATGACAAGTTATTACCATATAAACACATGGTAGATGACTTTAAGAAATATTTTTCAATCATCACCTTTGATAAAATTCCAAGGCATGAAAATAAGGCTGCAGACGCTATGGAAACAATTGCTTCTTTATTTGATGCAAATGATACAAAATCCCATTTTGAGTTCTTAGTGGAATCTTTGATTTATCTTGAGTATGATGATCCTGATACACCTATCATATGTCATATTATCAGAAAATATTCCCCTACCTATGGAAAAATATATTCCTATCTGAAAGACAATATCCTTCCCCCCGAACTATCCAGAAACCAAAAGTGAACCTTCCAATGCCAAACCTCCCGCTATCTCCTAATATACGACACCCTGTATCGGTGAGGTCTTGACAATACTCTCTTACGATGTCTTGTGATGAAATTATTTTTCCATTACTACAATTAGTGAAAAACATTGACAAAGATCACTGAGAGACTAAAGCATTACCGCCAGACTCTAAGCATCACTGACATATTACAAGCAATACCAGCGAACAACAAGCATACCCGACAGAATACAGAGGTCATGAAAAATGATAACTATAGAATCGACAAAGCATCACCGATGACCACAAGCATCACCGGAGACACAGTTTTCAGAAATAACCCAAAAGGAACAGAAAATACATACCCGATGACAAGTTCAAGAAAGGAACACTAATGACCAAGAAAACCGACCGTCAGAACCGACAGACAGATAAAGAGCCCACAAATTGTGGATCTAATTTTTACACGATGGATAAAGCAATTTAATTCTATTTATAGAGTTTTATTTTGTTTTAAATCATAATTTGATGGTCATGCAAGCTTAATGTAAATGATTTAAAGCATCCTAACGGATCTAAAGCATATATAACTAAAGATCAAGGTCAAGTTGTAAACCTTGGATCTAGAGTTAACTTGCAATGCATGAATCAAGAATTGAACCTAAATTAGTATAAATAGATGTTCATACTCAATTGTGAGTACATGAATTATTATAATTAATAGCCACGAAGAGCATCTAAGCAGTAGAAGGAAGAATTCATGCAAAGTTCAGAAACAGAATACATCAGTTGTCAAGAACACACAGAGGCTACCGACGAGCAGATAAAGGTATTATTCAACTAGGAAAGGATGATTACTTATATGTATGAAGCTTTATAGGATTTGTTATAAACAATTGAAGATTGCACATATCATCAGATCAAAGACTTATGTAGTTTCATTCTAACAAGTGCATCACATCTAAAATCCTTTTGTAGAAGGTGGACTTAACTGTTCTTTCCAAATCTCTTAACAGAGTGCACACTTAACAGTGTCGCTAAAGCTTCAAATGAAAAATATCTTAACAGGTCTCCACTATAATAGTCCTAACAGGGTAGGTCATTAGAAGTGACCAATTGTAAGCCTTAACTGACCCCTTCTTATACGCAGATAGTGAAGTTTTGTGGGTAACAATCCCCACCGTAGTTTTTACTTCCTTAACAAGAGTTTTCTGCGATATCATATCTTGTGTCATGTGTTATCTATTTTCATGAATGTTTCTATTATGGTTACATACTAAAGAATTTATGATATGATTGCATATGCATAAAGAAAGATGAACAGTTAGATAAGATAATTGCAAATTGATGATCAAGGGTTAATGGGCTAACCAAGAAAATTTTTAGAGGTACTGATTCACCCCTCCCCTCTTAGTACATCATCTCAATATAATTCCAATGATTAGTATCAAAACTGAGTCTCTCTCTTGAAAAGCTTAAAGACTTGAGAGAAAAGATCAGAGCAATGGACAAGTTCAGACTGGACATGACTATTGAGAATGAACAGTTACAAATACAAATAAACTATGAGCAGTATAAGGAGGCAAAGATAAAGTTAATAAAATTTTTTGATGAAAGAAATATTATGGCAACTAGGCTGAATGAGAAAGATTACAATGAATTGGAAATAATAGATTACTATGAAATAGCAGATTCATCATTGAGAAAAACTTCAAACGCATCAGTTGAAGAAATTACAAGTATGCAAGAAATCAATCTACATCTGATAGATCAAATCAAGATGCTGCAAATTGGTCAAGAGACTGAAATGGTAAAAATGATTGATGTCATGAATGATGCAATAAAAGCTTAAAATTAAAGAACACTAGCCATTAATGATAGGAGAAAAATTACAGAGAAACTACAACAAAAAGAATCAGAGATTCAAAGACTTACTGAGCATCACCATGAGGTTACCAACTAGATTATTCTTATGAGTCAAGAAACAAACAGATTAAATACAGAACTCATTGAATGAATACAGATCATAGGTGAGCTAAGAGAAGAGAATGAAAAATTAAAGCATGAAATCAAAGTCCAAAATCAACACAATGAGTTAATCAAAAAGGCTGAGGCTAGCAACAGAAGGATGGATGATTTTCTTGAAGGACAAAGAAGAGTCAACAACTACACAAGATTAGGGTACAATGAGAATGGTGAATCCTCTAATCAATCTGATAAGAGGAATGCTTTCACAACCCCAAAATCCAAGAAGCTATCATGCAATCATTGTGGAAAACCAGGTCACTCAAACATCTACAGAAGAAAAATGAAAGTTATTTCTCAAGCACAATCTAATTTTATTGGTAACTGTTATAAATGTCAAAAGAAAGGACATAAGGCATATGAGAGAAGATCCAAAGTGATAAATCCAAAGAGAAAAACCTATATGGACAAGTACTATCCTACATGCAAGATGAATGGGAATACACATAAGGAATGCTGGAAAAGAACAACAAGGCATGGACTCTAAAGGAAACTGATAAAAGCTACAAACCAACAAGAGAAGGTAACTCATATGTTTGGGACTATAACACATGGGTAAATTGCACACCATGTGGAAGGTATGGTCATATTGCTGCCAACTGTATGAGAAAATAGACTAGAAGGTCAAGAGGATGGACCAATCTAGGTATGGCATGTTTACACTGTCATAAGGTTGGACATGTGATAAAAGATTGCAAAGACCGACTGAAAGACACAAATATACATCCCAATGGAAATATCAATGATGACATCAAAAGAATGAGAAACAATATGTGGGTAAAAGCCACAAACACTGAAGGTGCTGGAAAAAGAAATACAAATGGTGATACCCCATCCACTAGATCTGATAACATCATTACATCTAACTAGATTGAACAAGTAAGTATGGAACTGCATTATGACAAGTTTTACTATGCATCAGTTCCATTATACATAGTTCATATTGTAATATAGGCATGAATAAAGATGCAATATATTGTTACTTGTTAATCTATTAAAAAGCAACCATTGGTTATTGGGCACAATATGCATCGGTGAACACTCACAGAAAAGTTAGTAAGACTTACCATAATGTATCAGTCATTACACAAGCTAAGTGTAACCTGACGGATATCGGTAAAAATTGAATCAACCAAAGCTATCATTGCAACCTCACCGATAATCATCGGTGAAGTCTCCAAAACTGCTAGCTACCCCGACACATTGTACAGACACCAATGATGTTATGGATGTCTTTACCGACAAAAGTAGTCTTCATATACCGACAAGTTGCTAAGTATTTATGACAACTTAGGGCTCAAAAAGGTATAAAAGCCCGACGGGTAAGCTCATTTTTCCACCCATAATTTTTGAGCAAAGCTGAGAAGACCAGAGTAATTTCAAAGTAGATTGGAAAGTGACCTAGCAGAAGTCAACCATGAAGCATTCAGATTCACAAACAATCACAGAGAATCAGTAAGTTAACACACTCACTGATAGCACTGTCTTTATTTTGTGAAAAGCCCTAAATTGCAAAATATGATGGCATCGACTTCTAGGGTAGAGAAAATTAAGGATGACAAGAAGAAACCATTTAGACTTGTCAAAAGAGGAGCATGTACTGAACCTAAGTATAAGTTACACCCTGAAATACCTTCTCAACCAGACGATTCCAGAGCATTCTCCTGAATCCCACTTAGGGTTTTGCTAGTAGAGGATGTAAGGTCCTACATTCACTGCAAGATCTCAGAAATAGGAGATCTAGACCTTGATACCTCCTATGGAGCACTTTGTGATGAAGGTAGAAAGCTCAAAGAAGAGCACAAACACTTGGAGATAAAAGGACTCACAAATGCACTTCATCTCCCTAGGGTTCTCAAGACAGAGTGGATCAAAATCATTCTTAGTAGAATTTGCAACAATACTCTATGGCTAAACAAGCCAAAATCTATAACTAAGGATGTTATACATGCGGTTACTGGTTATCCAACAACTGAAAAACCTTAGGCTCACAAACATCCATCTCTTGCAGAAGTTTAAAGATTAACCTGTGCAAAATAAGATAAAATGACACTAAAATTCAACACCATAACTGATGTTGAACTTAAGTTTGGAGCATGAGCATGTGTTGGTTACAAGATCTTCCAAGCAAGTAGAATGAACAACATATCTAGTACTGCTATGAGCATAGTGTACATGATTATCAAACAGGGGAAGAAGATGGATCTGGCAGAGAGCCTATTACATCAATTTGAGGAGAACATGTGCACAGTAAGGTCCTTAAGGACAAACACATGTAAGTTTGGTTCCCTAATAATGTGTATATTCTTTTACTTTGAAGAATACTTTCCTTCCATAGGAAAAGTAACATGGGACACTAGAAGATCGATTACCATTCAGATAAGTGAATTCATAGAATCACTTGGTACAGATTTTAATAATATAATGAATGAATATTTCAAAACCATTAAGGAAATGCTACAGGCTAGAACTAGAATTCCTGAGAGTCTGATAGAGGAACACAAAGAAGAGATATGTTTTATGGTGGATACAAACTTCACTTACATACAGGTTGTAGTTCCAATGAAATCATGGCTATCAAAACTGGAGTATGAAATCAAAATAGGGTTAGAAAAGGAATGCATTCAAGCATTGTTAAATGAACCCATTGACAACAAGCAACTAAGATTTGGTACCTATGAGGAAGCCAAACTAAAGATTAAATCAAATCTTGTTGTCAAGAAGGCTGTAAAGCAGTCAAAAAGAATGGTCAAGAATCTGAAAAAGAACTTGAATCTATCTTTTGATGGACAAGAAGAAGAAAAAGGCAAAGAGGAACAACAAAGTAAGGAGGGAGACACCAAGGAACAAATTCCCATTAGTGATATAATAGAGACAAATGAATCAAAGGAAGAGAAGTCTGATTCACCACCTCCTCCTCTAGCTAAAAATTCTAGAACAAGAAGCCAAATAGCACAGGATTCTATTCCTTCTCCCATGGTAAAAGGGAAGGTGTACAAGAGGAAACCTGCACCTCAAAAAACAAAACAACCAGCTAAGACACCTGCCAAGAGGAGAAAATATGTTCAGACTGATGAAGAATTAGAAGATTTGACAATGGATGAACCTGACACTGTCAAACTTGCAAAGGAAAGAGCAAAGGTAACATCACCCACTGAGGACATTGATGACATATGTAAGTACATTTTTGAAGTTGCATCTGTTGGACATCCAAAAATTAGGAAATGGTTAAGGTGGGATACAGTAGAAAAAAATAAAATAGAAGATGCACTAATTGCTAAATTATACAAACATTATTATGTCCCACTGCAATTCACCACAAGAGATGTGCCACAAGAACTATTAGATAGAATAGATTCTAGATTCACCTTTGCACTACATGAGGAAAAGAGAATAAGAGAAAGAGTATTAGTCTCTCTTCTACCTCCTAAATCAACAAAAGAAGAAATCAATGAACTCATGGATAAATACACAAAAAGATTCTCACCTAAGTTAAGAGCTTATAAATTTCTTCAAGAGAAACTTATAGAGGTGGAAGAAGACACTCACAAAATATGGATTAAGATACTAAATCCTGATGAAGAGAGCAGTCCTAAAAAGGAACCTATCAACAAAACAGGTAACTCAATGGTTGAGTTAGATAGTGAAGAGACAAAGATCATAGGCGAAAAATAGACAGATATTATAGATGAAGACTGGTCAAAAGATGGCAAAGATGATCAAGTACCAGAAAGTCCCATCCACATAAACCTAGAGGCTGAAGAAGTTACCAAAGAGGAACTATCAATAAAGGGTAACTTAGATGTTGATATGAATGATGATTCCTAGTTAGACAACATTGTCGATACCATTACAGGAAAAGACCCTACAACAGAGATCCAAAAAGATGAAGACATCAATGCTACTAAGGGTAATATCGACGGACAGGATATAGCTATTGACACTGCAACTGTCAATACGCTGACAAACATGAATATATTAATAGATGCTATTGATATATAGTCTAGTACGGAAAAATCATCTAAGAAAGATTATGATATACCCAAGGATATGGGTACCGATGATAAAAAAGGTGCATCCAATACTCCTAAGGATACAGATACTTAAATGAAGGATGCAACCGATGAGCAACAAGATGTATCAAAAGAACAAAGCATAGATGCAGATAAAATAACTGATAACACATTGAGAAAGGGGGACGAGCAAGATAAAAGTGAAGGTGTCCACAAGAATGAAGGTATAAAATTAAAACAAGATTCATCTATTGATACACCCAAGGTACATGAGGAGATGTCTTCACCAAAATAGCTGGTGAACACAGAACAGATACAAAAGGATGCCTCACCCTCTCCACACTCACCAACTAAATCAACCCATTCTCAATCCTTACAAATGGTGGTACATAAATCTACCCCCTAGCCAAAGAAGAAGAAAAAGAAAATAGTAAATAAGGATATATTGGCTGTGACACTTGATGAAGTCATTGAAGTTCCAAACTAGGACATTACCACATTGGATAGTGACAAACTTCAAGAGTTTGGAGTGCTCTGTCAAAGGAAAGCCATAAAAAAGAAGATGATACAAGAACATAGAGAAAACATGGCACTTGAAAAAGCTAAAGAGATACTCCAACAACTTGTTCCTGAAGTGAAACTTGAAGAAAATGCTTCAGTAAAGGAACAAATTGTTGTTCTTACCGACGCTATAATAGAGCAAGGTATAGAGGCAGACCAAGCAATGGAAGAACAAGCAGAGAAGAAATATCAATTCAACTTAATTGATAAAATTAGCCAAGAAGTGGCATTGAACAAGGTAAATCTCTCAGAAATCAATGATGAATTAGAGCCAATGATTGCTGAAGCAATCACCTTAGTTAAGAAAATGTGCAAACTAGAGAAATTTGGAAAAGCAAACAGTGACAAACTAGCAGAAATTGATTCAAATATTACAAAAAGTACACAAAGCCTAACCTCACATGCCAACAACATAAAGGCACATCATGACAGATTCATAGAGGTGAATACGCTAAGGAAAGAAATATGGGATGCTGAGACACAATTCAGAGGTGAGATTACTGAACTTCAGGCATATATTCTGCCCAATCTTACCATTCTGTAGCAATATATTTATGATGCTAGAAATTTGATAGCAACCCCTGAGATGTCTGTAGTAGATAGAATCTATGATATCCATGTACAAATTTCACTGGAACACATGGTTCTAGAAATGTTGAAGGAGAAATAGGAAAAGATGATGGAGGAAATCAAGTCCTCACATTCCCACCTTTTTGAAAAGCTGTAAGCACCTTTGCCTTTAGAGTCAAAAAAGGAGGAAAGGAAATGTATATAGTTAGGTACAATATATATATCAAAAAAGGAAAATAAAATACATAAGGATATGTATATATACTTACACTTACAGGAGTCATTCAAATGACTTAAGGAAGAAGTATACACAGGTGTACATACTAATACACTCAGAATGTTGCACATATCATATTTTTGATACTAATGTCAAAGGGGGAGATTGATGACATTATTTTTCCATTAGTACACTTAGTGAAAACCATTGACAGAGATCACCGATAGACTAAAGCATTACTGCCAAACTCTAAGCATCACCGACAAATTACAAGCAATATCGGCGAACAACAAGCATACCAAAAAGAACACAAAGGTCATGAAAAATGATAAGTATAGAATCGAGAAAGCATCACCAGTGACCACAAGCATCACCGGTGACAAAATTTTTAGAACTAACCTGAAAGGAACAGAAAAGGCATACTTGATGACAAGTTCAAGAAAGGAACATCAACGACCAAGAAAATCGACCGTTAGAACCGACAGACAGATAAAGAACCCACAAATTGTGGATCTGATTTTTACACGATGGATAAAGCAATGTAATTCTATTTATAGAGTTTTATTTTGTTTTAAATCATAATTTGATGGTCATGCAAGCTTAATGTAAATGCTTTAAGGTATCCTAACGGATCTAAAGCATATCTAACTAAAGATCAAGGTCAAGTTGTAAACCTTGGATCTAGAGTTAACTTGCAATGCATGAATCAAGAATTCAACCTAAATTAGTATAAATAGATGTTCATACTCAATTGTGAGTACACGAATTCTTATAATTAATATCCACAAAGAGCATCTAAGGAGCAGAAGGAAGAATTCATGCAAAGTTCAGAAATAGAATACATCAGTTGTCAAGAACACACAGAGGCTACCAACGAGTAGATAAAGGTATTATTCAATCATGGAAGGATGATTACTTATATGTATGAAGCTTTATATGACCTGTTATCAACAATTGAAGATTGCACATATCATCAGATCAAAGACTTATGTAGTTGCATTCTAACAAGTGCATCACATCTGAAATCCTTTTGTAGAAGGTTGACTTAACCGTTCTTTCCAAATCTCTTAACAAAGTGCACACTTAATCGTGTTGCTAAAGCTTTAAAGGAAGTAGATATTAATGGGTCTCCACTGTAATACTCCTCAAAGGGTAGGTCATCAAAAGTGATCAATTGTAAGCCTTAACCGACCCCTTCTTATCTGTAGATAGTGAAGTATTGTGGGTAACAATCCCCACCACAGTTTTATCTTCCTTAACATGAGTTTTCCGCGATATCATATCTTGTGTCATGTGTTATCTATTTTCATGAATGTTTCTGTTATGGTTACATACTAAAGAATTTATGATATGATTGCATATGCATAAAGAAAGATGAACGATTAGATAAGATAATTTGTAAACTGATGATCAAGGGTTAATGGGCTAACCAGGAAAATTTTTAGAGGTACTGATTCACCCCTCCCCTCTCAGTACATCATCTCAATATAATTCTAACAATTGGTATCAGAGCTGAGTCTCTCTCTTGAAAATCTTAAAGACTTGAGAGAAAAGATCAGAGCAATGGACAAGTTCAGACTGGACATGACTATTGAGAATGAGCAGTTACAAATATAAATAAATTATGAGAAGTATAAGGAGGCAAAGATAAAGTTAAGAAAACTTCTTAATGAAAGAAAGATTATGGCAGCCAGGCTGAATGAGAAAGATTACAAAGAATTGGAAATAATAGATTACTTTGAAATAGCAGAATCATCATTGAGCAAAGCTTTAGATGCATCAGTTGAAGAAATTACAAGTATGCAAGAAATTAATCTACATCTGACAAATCAAATCAAGATGCTGCAAATTGGTCAAGAGACTCAAATGGTAAAAATGATTGATGTGATGAATGATGCAAGAAAAGCTAAAAATGAAAGAACACTAGCCATTGATGATAGGATAAAAATTACAGAGAAACTACAAGAGAAAGAATCAAAGATTCAAAGACTCACTGAGCATCACCACAAGGTTACCAACCAGATTATTCTTATGAGTCAAGAAACAAACAGATTAAATACATAACTCATTGAAAGAATACAGATCATAGGTGAGCTAAGAGAAGAGAATGAAAAATTGAAGCATGAAATCAAAGTCCAAAATCAACACAACGAGTTAATCAAAAAGGCTGAGGATAGCAACAGAAGGATGGATGATTTTATTGATGGACAAAGAAGAGTCAACAACTACACAGAATTAGGGTACAATGAGAATGGTGAATCGTCTAATCAATCTGATAAGAGGAATGCTTTCACAACCTCAAAATCCAAGAAGCTGTCATGCAATCACTGTGAAAAACCACACCACACCTCAAACATCTGCAGAAGCAAAATGAAAGATATTTCTCAAGCACAATCTACTTTTATTGGTAATTTCTATAAATGTCAAAAGAAAGGACACAAGGCATATGAGTGTAGATCCAAAGTGATAAATCCAAAGAGAAAAACCTATATGGACAAGTACTATCCTACATCCAAGATGAATGGGCATACACATAAGGAATGCTGGAAAAAGAACAACAAGGCATGGACTCCAAAGGAAACTGATAAAAGCTACAAACCAACAAGAGAAGGTAACTCATATGTTTGGGACTATAACACATGGGTAAATTGCACAACATGTGGAAGGTATGGTCATATTTCTGCCAACTATATGAGAAAATAGACCAGAAGGTCAAGAGGATGGACCAATCCAGGTATGGCATGTTTACACTGCCATAAGGTTGGACATGTGATAAAAGATTGCAAAGACAGACTAACAGACACAAATATACATCCCAATGGAAATACCATTGATGACATCAAAAGAATGAGAAACAAGATGTGGGTAAAAGCCACAAACACTGAAGGTGCTGGAACAAGCAATACAAATGGTGATACCCCATCCACTCGATCTGGTGACTTCACTACATCTAACTAGATTGCACAAGTAAGTATGGAACTACATTATGACAAGTTTTAGTATGCATCAGTTCCATTATACATAGTTCATATTGTAATATAGGCATGAATAAAGATGCAATATATTATTACTTGTTAATCTATTGAAAAGCAACCATTGGTTATTGGGCACAATATGCATCAGTGAACACACATAGAAAAGTTAGTAAGACTTATCATAATGTATCAGTCATTACACAAGCTAAGTGTACCCCGACGGATATTGGTAAATATTGAATCCACCAAAGCTGTCGTCACAACGTCACCAATAATCATCAGTGAAATCTATAAAATCGTTAGCTACCCCAATGCTTTGCATAGATGCTGATGGTGTTATGGATATCTTTACTGATAAAAGAAGTTTTCATATACCAACAAGTTGGTAAGTATTTATGACAAATTAGGGCTCAAAAAGGTATAAAAGCCTGACGGGTAAGCTCATTTTTGCACCTGCAATTTTTGAGTAGAGCAGAGGAGACCAGAGAAATTTGAGAGAAGATTGGAAAGTGACCTAGTAGAAGTCAACCATGAAGCATTCAGATTCACAAACAATCACAGAGAATCAATAAGTTAACACACTCACCGATAGCATTGTCTTTATTTTATGAAAAGCCCTAAATTGAAAAATACGATGGCATCGACTTCTAGGGTTGAGAAAATTAAGGATGAAAAGAAGAAACCATTTAAACTTGTCAAAAGAGGAGCATGTGCTGAACCTAAGTATAAGTTACACCCTGAAATAGCTTCTCAACCAGATGATTTCAGAGCATTCTCCCAAATCCCACCTAGGGTTTTACTAGTAGAGGATGTGAGGTCCTACATTCACTACAAGATCTTAGAAATAGGAGATCTAGACCTTGATACCACCTATGGAGCACTTTGTGATGAAGCTAGAAAGCTCAAAGAAGAGCACAAAAACTTGGAGAAAAAAGGAGTCACAAATGCACTTCATCTCCCTAGGTTTTTTGAGACAGAGTGGATCAAAATTGTTCTTAGCAGAATTCACAACAACACTCTATGGCTAAATAAGCCAAAAGCTATAACTAAGGATGTTATACACACGGTTACTGGTTATCCAACAATCGAAAAACCATAGGCTCACAAACATCCATCTCTTGTAGAATTTGAAAGATTAACTGGTGCAAAATTAGATAAAAGGGCACTAAAAGTCAACACCATAACCGACGTTGAACTTAAGTTTGGAGCATGTGTTGTTGGTTGAAAGATCTTCCAAGCAAGTAGAATGAACAAAATATCTAGTACTATTATGAGCACAGCATACAAGATTATCAAACAAGGGAAGAAGATGGATCTGGCAGAGATCCTATTACATCAATTTGAGGAGAACATGTGCACATTAAGGTCCTCAAAGACAAACACATGTAAGTTTGGTTCCCTAATAATGTGTATATTATTTTACTTTGAAGAATACTTTCCTTCCATAGGAAAATTAACATGGGACACTAGTAGACCGATTACCATTCAGATAAGTGAATTCATAGAATCACTTGGTACAGATTTTGATAATGTAATGAATGAATATTTCAAAACCATTAAGAAAATGCTATAGGCTATAACTAGAATTCCTGAGAGTCTGATAGAGGAACACAAAGAAGAGATATGTTTTATGGTGGATACAGACTTCACTTACATACAGGCTATAGTTGCAAGGAAATCATGGCTATCAAAACTGGAGCATGAAATCAAAACAGGGTTAGCAAAGGAATGCATTTAGGCATTTTTAAATGAACCCATTGACAACAAAAAACTAAGATTTGGTACCAAAATAGGGTTAGCAAAGGAATGCATTTAGGCATTTTTAAATGAACCCATTGACAACAAACAACTAAGATTTGGTACCTATGAGGAAGCCAAACTAAAGATTAAATCAAATCTTGTTGTCAAGAAGGCTATAAAATAGTCAAAAAGAATGGTCAAGAATCTGAAAAAGAACTTGAATATATCTTTTGATGGAGAAGAAGAAGAAAAAGGCAAGGAGGAACAAAAAAGTAAAGAGGAAGACACTGAGGAACAACTTCCCATCGGTGATACAGTAGAGACAAATGAATCAGAGGAAGAGAAGTCTGATTCACCACCTCCTCTAGCTAAAAAGTCTACAAAAAGAATCCAAACAACATAGGATGCTATTCCTTCTCCCATGGTAAAAGGGAATTTGTACAAGAGGAAACCTGCACCTCAAAAAAAAAAACAACCAGCTTAGACACCTGCCAAGAGGAGAAAATATGTTCAGAATGATGAAGAATTAGAAGATTCAACAATGGATGAACTTGACACTGTCAAACTTGCAAAGGAAAGAGCAAGGGTAACATCACCCACTAAGGACATTGATGACATATGTAAGTACATTTCTAAAGTTGCATCTGTTGGACATTTGAAAATTAGGAAATGGTTAAGGTGGGATACAGTAGAACAAAATAAAATAGAAGATGCACTAATTGCTAAATTATGCAAACATTATTATGTCCCACTGCAATTCACCATAAGAGATGTGCCACAAAAACTATTAGATAGAATAGATTCTAGATTCAGCTTTGCACTACATGAGGAAAAGAGAATAAGAGAAAGAGTATTAGTCTCTCTTCTACCTCCTGAATCAAAAAAAGAAGAAATCAATGAACTCATGGATAAATACACAAAAAGCTTCTCACCCAAGTTAAGAGCTTATAAATTTCTTCAAGAGAAACTTATATAGGTGGAAAAAGACACTCACAAAATATGGAGTAAGATACTAAATCTTGATGAAGAGAGCAGTCCTGAAAAGGAACCTATCAACAAAACAGGTAACTCAACGGTTGAGTTAGATAGTGAAGAGATACAGATCACAGGGCAAAAAAGATAGATATTATACGTGAAGACTGGTCAAAAGATGGCAAAGATGATCAAGTACCAGAAATCCCCTGTTATGCCCAGCATCCCCATCCCTACATTTTGTGTGCAAAATGTTGGGTCTCCCTTTTTTTTTTTTTTTTTTTGCTTTTTGTTCTTGCCTTGCCTTCTTTCTGTCTCCTTTTTGTTTTCTTTCTCCAGGGTTTTCTTCCCCGCAGTTGTGCTTTGTTTTGTTGGTTCCTTATACCTTTGGGACCCCAGTCCTGGAGTTTATCATCCTTTGTCAGGAGCCGGGTTTTGGACTCTGGGATTCTTCGCGGTGACATTCTTTCCTTAAGGTGATATCACCGCAGGGAATCCCCACGCCCGGAGTCCAGAGGTCTGTCTGTCCGGAGTTTGCAGAGGGAAAGGTAGCTTTCTTTTTACCATGGGTATAAATAGAAGTTACCTATCATTTTCACATTTACCATGATTTAAACACTCAAGCAATCAGAGTGATTCCAGAGTGATTTGCAGCAAATTAATGTTAATCTAGTGCTAAGTATTTCCAGCATTTTTGAGCGAGTGTGAGTGGTTTGTGGTGGCTGATTATGATCATTTGAAGGTTGTAGCTATTGTAGAGCTTCTGCAGAGGCTTTCTTTCCCTCTCCTTTCTGCATTCTCAGGTTGGTGCCTCTTTTCCCTTCGGTTTTCCTTCTGTCTGGTGTTGTTTTCTTTCTATTTTTGTTGTCTTTGCCTCTTTTTGTTTTGTTTGTCTTTCGTGTCTTTCTAGTTTTTCCGCTTGTTGGGGGACCAGCTCTTCCAGAGGGTTGTCCACCCTTTGTGCAGGTGTAGTTAGTCTATAAATAGTGTAAAAAAATGTATATATTCTGTGCTTTGCCTGGTTTCCCATAGATGTTTGTTCTATGATGTATATATATCTAAATTTAGTGTATATTTGTTGTATATCCCTCTATCCCCCATATATATATCCCTTATCCCTGATGTATATCTTCTATGTATCCTTTCGAGTAGCTTAGCAAGCTCACTGAGTTTCCCATGTTGCTATTTTTTGCCCGTAAGCTCATTCTAAGCAGAATACCACCTGTTTGAAACTTGGCTCTCGGCCAGTTTCAAATAGGTAGTTTTCTCTCTCCTCTGTTAAACTAACCTATCCTTCATTAATGTCCCACGTGCACATTTAAATCTATCCAAGTGGCCTTCACTTTTCATGCATTCAGATAGTTGGCTCCATCGTCATCGCCATAACTACTATTTATTACTCACCCACGTGGCGCCCATGTGGGTCTGACGGTTTTCCTTTTTGCACATCTTTACCAATGGTTACTTCTCTGGGCTCCAGGTCTCCTACCATCATCCATCCTAGGTCCTTCTTACCAAATGAGATAAAGTTCTTGGACTCGAATGGTTAATCAAATTCCTATGTTCATAATGTATGTGTGCTTTCCAGAGTTTTTGAATGAAACTAACTTTTTAGGGAAAGTGAACACCACGGTGGTAAGATCTCTAGACCCCAAAGTATTTATTTATTAATGTGTTCTGATGGTTACTTTGCCTTATAGGTTTCCAGAGTACACTTTCAAACATGTCTGAAGCATCTGCATCCTCACCACCTGGAAGTCTAGAACTTCCATCTACAGCAAGTACTAGGGTGTCAATGAAATCCAAAATGGAGATGGCTCTAGAAAAGATGCCTTTGAGCCTAAAATATTTTAAGGATGGAGTCATCGTGGGCTCAAAGATTGAGTCCAAGGTGCAGCTTTTCACCGACACTAGTGTCGGAACATGGCCAGAAATGCAGGCTTTGGTCAAAGTCATGTATATTCAATGACAGGTCGGAGATCCTTTGGCCATCAAAATTGGGAACTCTGGGATCCTAAAGGAAACTTTCTTCCCATGCTCGGTGCAATGACCAGAGCTTATTCTAACAATCTCCGCTCTTTACAACCCATCTGTTTGGGCTGTCATGCTCGCGCCACCGGAGCCAACAGGGTACCCCACTCCTCTAGTGTCTCTTGACCCTGATACCTTCCAGAGGAGCTTGGGAATCCCATAATTTTCTAAGCTGACCATGGTCACCCGCTCTAATTCCTTGGCCCAATTAAAGCAATTAGAGGAAGCAGCCCGCATATATATGAACAATCATTGGCTCAAAGTCCTGAAGAGGGATCCCAAAATAATGAAGCTAGAGATCCCTAGATTCGAGTTCAAAGAGAGCATCCAGATGGGGATAATAGCACTATGTCGAGTCTTTAGGAAACAACATGCCCAAGAATTCTTAGGGTGGATGTACTACTTCTTGCTCAGCATAAGTACAACCGGGGATTTTTTCAACTGGGCGGCTATAATTTCTAATCATGTCGACTCTCAGTTCCTCCAACTGGCAAAGAAGAAGAAATTTTACATGACTTCTTATGTTTTTTGGGCCTTGGCACAGCAGAGGCCCATGCCCATGGGCTACTTATAGATGATGTACTCAGGATTTTCTTAGATCAAAAGGCCCCATGGGACTACTTCCCACAGATTCAATGGGAGGCCAGTTTCCCTAGTTACTGCAGAGTAAACGATGCATTCATTTACTATCACCTGCTCACACCCACCCAGGATGCAGGATACCCCCTGTCCATGGAGGTGATGAATTTGGTCTGCAGTTACAGACACTATTATATACAATACTAGTAGTATACATATATAAGGGCGACTGGCTTTTCCAAGAAACCCTACTTATTACCCAAGCACTGCGGGGACAAGATAGTCCTGCTAGAATTTTGCAGGTAGATAATGGAGCTGCACGCCTTCTTTTCCCTGAAGAAGGTGACCAATATTCTATTCACAATCACTTGTGGTAATTATTCATGCAGCCTGGCTGCCACCAAAGAAGCAGACAATGAGCTAAAAAGCTATAACTTGGTAGAATTTTACTTGGCACAGAAGCACTTTGATCCGCACAACAAGATTACAATGACACTTCCCCGGGCTTCAGAGCCCCATCAATACCACATGGAGGACTTCTGGGAAGACTACCAGGATGATATGGAGGTCTGAAGATGGCACTATGTCAAGATGATGATGGGCATGATGGAAAGATTGAAGGTCCAGAGATTCTGGAGAACTTCTCAGACGCCGGCTCCATGATCGATCCCCAGTACAAAGAAAAGGGGATCAATACATTGGCTCTCCCACCAGTAAATTGGGATGCCCAAGAGGGGTCCACCATTGAGGAATTCACCCATGAGGTGGTTGAGCACAACCATGCTTACTTTAAGAAGGTGTTCCCTGGGAGTGTCCGCAGGGCAGCCCAGCCAGTACCAAAAGAAACCCTGGGGACCGAGACTTCTTTACAGGGAGCGGACAAAGGAAAAGGGATAGATATAACTCCTCCTATGCAAGAATTCCCTATTAAAGAGTAAATAAGGCAATCAGTAGCAGCCTCCTAGAAAATGAGGGAGAACCTAATTACACATTTGGCTACCTTGGTGCTCATGGCCGGACCTATTCATCCTCCATCCTCCCCTTCACTAGCGGCCTTAATGGTTAAGGCAATAGGGGTGGATCCGGCAGAGCAAGTAGCAGTAAGGGACGCAAGCCCACTCTTGATTACCCAGAGAAGGAGGCTTGACCCTAAGCCTAAGAAGAAGCTAGAGCTGTGGATGCCCCAGGCTCCACAAGTTGAGATCCTCTCTTCTAACTCTGTGGAGCCGGAGAAGAAAGCAGAGCCTACCGATGTCTCGAACAACCCTCCTCCGCAGGATGAGTTTGACAATGTTTTTGCAACTGATGAATTTGGTAACTTATAGGGGGTATCAAGCAGGCGAAAGAAGTCCCAACAAAAGAGGCTAAGGAATAATGAATGGCAGAGGAACCGGAAGAGCCGATGGAGGAAGCAAAGAAAAGAGAGAAAGAAGCCACCTCTGAGATACTGGAGATGCAAGATGTGGGGGTGGACCAACCAAGGTAGAATGAACAAGCAGCATCTACTAAGGGAACCAGATCTATGGGAGCAAGTGTAACCTCAGCTGCCATGTTCCAAGAACCACTCCCTGGAGCAACATTTGGGTAGGTAATAAGTGTGGTGCAGATGCTGAATCTTGGTTTGGTACCTCCCCTATTTCCAAAAGATGTACCAGAAGAAGAAGAGATCCGGATGACTGAGGATGAAGGACAAGAACAAGAAGAGGAAATCCCCAGGATAGCTGATGAAGGTCAAGGCAAAAATAAGGAGGTAGAGGACAAGGTAGAAGAGACAAACATCACTGGGGTAAATATTCCTGATGAGGCCCAAGATGAAGAAAAAGGGGCGGGTGAGACCCACACCACTGAGGAGGAATAGTAACAGGGCATCGGGGAAGAACCTATAGAACATACTCTGGCAAACAAGCCACCCCTGCCACCTCAGTGGGTAGTGGAGGGCAAGAAGAGAAAGGCTCCATCCACCCCAAGAGCTCACCTCTCTTTAGTTTAGATGATGGCCCAGGTCCAGGAGCCACCAAAGGCCAAGAAAGCTTGGATGGTTCATACTCTTCAAACCGGGCCAGGCAGAGAAATAGTTGTGGTTTTGGCAACACCTCCCCTAGACACCAATGTAGTGATGGAAGAGGCTGGAGATTATGATATCATAGAGATATCACTGGGAAAGAGAGGAAAACAGGGTGAAGTAAACCTATTGAAAGAGGTGGCCAAGGCGGTAGAGGCCAGATATGAAAAAGAGGCCCAAAGGCTCAAAGCAGAAAAAGAAAAGACAGTGAACCTCATGGGGTTGTTCACTGAGCTAGCTAGGCCTATTAGTGCTATTCCTTTGGAGGCCTCCACATCTGATGCACCATTACCATAGAGAGACATTGATTCCCTATGAGCAATGAAGAAGAAGGCCCAAGCAGTCGATGAGTGGGTCGCTTTGCAAATAGGAAACACCTAGCATTTCCTAGTGTCTACCCTCCCAGATTTGTATGCGACAAGACATGTTCTGCATCAGGTAGAGACTGTTCTTAACATATGGGAGGGTGACATGGAAAATTATGAGGCTTGGAAGGTAGAGCTAGAAGAGCTCCTCAACCTCGGGGAAGAGATGGTCTTCGAATCTAGGATGCTGGGAGAAGAATCATTTGATTTCATGAGGACCCAACACTCGAGACTTGACCTCACATTGGAGGTACTCAAGCAACTGGTAGGGGTTGTACATGACAAAGTGAACATAGTGAAATATTCTACAAATATGTACAAAGCATTTGTAGCAAAGGTCTCTGGAGCTGACCCATTCAGCACTGATACGTGCACTCTAGAGGAATATGTCCTAAGAAAATTTGATAAATTAATGGAATCTAAATACCAATCGCTGGAGGGATTGGATGGGACCAAAATGATAGGGCTAACTTGCATGATCCTTAGTGGTCATGATGCGGCAAAAATGGCTGACGAGTTCAAAGATAATGTTCTAGAGCTTGTAGAACAAATTGAGGTGGCTAAGTACCGGCGGTCCTGCCTTAAAGAAATTGATGAGGATGGGATCACCCGCCTTCTCCAAACATTCAATGACAACAAGCAACAATAAAGTTTCTCCAGAGGCTGGAGAAAACCCCAAACATTTTTTATTCTTTATTATTTCAGAACGTAAGTTCCCAGATTCTGGAGTCCTGGATCCCAGATTTTGTATTCTTTCAATTGATCCATGTCCTGGTCCCCGAGGCTGACCACTATCTTTTAGGAGCGGTTAATAAAGGCTATCAGAAGGTAGTTGGCTACATCAAGAAATATTGGATCAATAGTTGGTTTTCTGATAGATGGTCTTCTCGAGGTGCTTCTTCAGAGGTACACCTGGCACATTGGAGGTAGGGTGGTGCATTTCCCATTTATGAGGCATGTATCCTTGATCCCCAAGGATTTGATTTCTTCCATCTCTTTTATGGCTCTCTTCTCGAGGCTGATTCTTCCTCTCTACCTTCTTGTCTTATTCTTTTGACATGTGAGGCCTATTCCATCTCAAGGTCTTTTGTAGGGTGGCAGAAGTAGTACCAGCCCTTGGATATTGTATTTTATTGTAAAATGATGTAAAATAGGGTTAGGGTTAGGGTTAGATAAAGATGTGTATAAATAGTAAGACCGACCCATTTCCAAGGGTCAGAAAAATTGATGATTTTGCTGTCCACAGTAATAGAAAAGTAATTTTTAATTTCATTTGCAGAGCTCAATGCTCCATTGTTTCACTTTCCAATAGTTAGATGCTCTCCTAGAGCCACCATTGTATCATTCACTAGTGCTTACTGGAAGAAATATTAATGAAGAAGAAAGAATTCTTTGCAATGATGTTGTTGGCATTCAAGCTTCTGAGTTAATGGTATTATATATTTCATGTTCTTTATGTCTTTTGCTCTGATATGTCAAGTAGATTAATGACCTCTTTTCCGTTGCTACTGATAAAATACTAACTGATGGTTGTGTATTTCTTTGGTATTTAGTGTAGTATATCAGAGTATTATCGATGTTGTGAATATTTAAACATAATTATAGATAGATGAAGTACTTCTAACCCTGTAGGATCTTTTTTATTTTATTTGCTAAATTTTAGAATGCTTGGAGGAACCTCACCTTACTGAATCTCTAGAGAGAATGAGTTTAAGAAACCATCTATCCCCCTCAAAAATAGTCACTTCTCCCAACTGAGCCCCACATCATTATGACTCGAAACCCAGGTGCTTGGAGGCCCAGGGAATTTGACTTCCTTGCATAGCCTTTGCAGGTAGAGTTGGCCGGTACCCCCGGTACCCGGTGACAACTTATGACTATTGGAAGACCCGGTCAGCAAAACCTCATCAACAGAAACTGGTGCTAGAAGGAGGGCATGAACTCATCCCCCTCTCGAGATTTTGAATTTGCACCTCCTGAGGGTTCCCCAAGCTATAGTTTTAGGAGTCAAGCCTTTAGTGGGATTGGGTCTTTTTCCCTAGTGAAATTTGAAAGAATCCTTAGGTCTACCCCAAACCCTGAAAGGTTTGTTGAACTCGAGCCTCCCGCTTGAAAGAAATAGACCCCAAAAACTACACCAGCCACTATTGTCTGGGGGTCTAGCATACCTTAGAATACCCAAACTTCTTAGAAAATCCTGAGAACCAGCGCTCAAACTACCTAAAATCTAGTTCCCCTGATGGCTGCATATTTTGGTACCACTGGGTCCCTAATGGAAACTTTTTCGGGTGTAATCAATGAATTACCCTCACACCCAGAGAAGATCTACCCACGATAAGAGCACTTAAGCTCACAGACCGTAGAAGAGAATTTACAAGCATATAAGAATGCCATGAATCGACACTGGATCTAGCATGAAGATGTTGTGACCTAGATGTTTCCCTTATCGTTAGGGAAAGGTGAGTTGAACCGGTACCTTAATCTTCCTACCAACTCCATTAACAGTTGGCAGGACATGGAGGACGCCTTTTTGGCTGCCATTTGCGTACATGTGGACCTGGCCTAGTCCCATAGCCAGTTCATCTCCATTAGGAAGAAACCCAATGAACCTCTTGGAACATTCAACCATCGGTTCAGGTGCACCCTGAAGCGATGCATAGGCCCTTTCATTCCATCCCCAGAAGTAACCATATAGACTTACCTTAAAGCAATGGACCCCTTTGTTGCCACTCTCTTTTGGAGAACAACCGCCATGGGTGACCGGGACACTTTGGTGAAGGTTTACAACCTAGCCTTAGAATTATCCCGTGGTCTCAACAAATCCCCACGCAGGATTGGGCAGAGTGCGCCCTTCAACATGATCCCCGATGGAACAATGTACGTTAGAGGATATAACCCTAATCTATTAATGGGTGCTCCCTTGATGGCAATGAATCTCCCACCACTGCTGATAGACCAATAGGCCCAGTATGTTTATCCAACATAGACTCAGGCGGCACCAGGTCCAGAAGCTTTCCCTTGGAATCAGCTACAGCAGGCACAACAGCCTTAGGCACAACCATCTAGAGTGCCCTTCTTTTAGTCATCTACAACTGGAGGATTGCTGCCCTCGACTTCAGCTAATACTGCTACCTTCCTGAGAAATCAACAACAATCGTCACACTGTGACACCAATACTCAGTTGACCACCAAGGTTGAATCCCTCTGGCAAATGTTGTCTACCCTGACTGTGGACATGGGTCAACTGAAGGTGGGGTCCTATGCACCCTAGAATTCTAATTCCCAGAGGGGGAATATCTTCTCCAGTCAACAAAACAACAATTCTGGAGGAAGGAACTTCAACAATGGGCCTCAGCCCAATCAATAGTAATGGAACAATAACATGAACACTAGAGGCCCACTTTCGAACTAAAATGCCAACCAAAATGGTGCTGGACCATCACATTTCACACCAGTCACAGACTTTTAGCCCATGACTAATTGGTGTAGATTGCATGACATAGGCTCACACAATGAGGTAAATTACGCCATATTGGAAAAGGTCATCATGATCTCCTAGCTAGACAGACAACAATCACATGATGCTACTCCCCCAGAGCCTCCTATGTAGGATTCAACCCATAGTGCCTTCACCTTTGAGACCATCTTCTTTAGAACTTCTGGGGAAGATGAAGAGGAATCTGAATTACATGGATTCTTTGATGAATCTATCCCACCCTTTGAAGCCAATGCCTTCACCAACCCACAGACTCCAAAAAATACTTGGAGTTAGGTTGGTAAAGGACCAGCTTACACACCTACACCCCCTGTCAAGGACACTCCTCCTCCCTGGGATAATGCAACTGACCGACCTGCTCCTCTAAAAAGGTTCTAGCTCTAACCAAGTGAAAGACCTAGCTGAGGGCAGTCACCAATTCCCAGGAAAAATATTTGACATTACCAAGGTGTTAGAACAGACCACCACCTCCATGACCTTGATGGAGGTTTTGCTAAGCTGTCCCGAGTAGAAGAAGTCTCTTTTGAAGCTCTTTGGAAACCCAGAAGTCGTCAGTCACCCCCCCAAGACTGTTTCATTTAAGGATGCCAACGTGGCTGTCTTCTTAGGGAATAATGAGGATCCTCCCTTCCTACTAGGCATGAATATCCAAGGCAAGAATATACAAAATTGCTTAGTAGACTCTAGAGCTTCGGGTAATATCATGCCCTTATCCATATGCCAGAAGCTCGGATTCTATCCCACCCCATCTAATGGTACAGTGATCCAATTGGATAAGACTACCATGAAAATAGTGGAGGAATTGAAGAACATCCAGATACAGCTTATCTAGGACCCCAGGATAGCCAGCATAATTGACATCCAAGTGGTGGACATCCTAGAGACTTATGGGATGTTATTAAGTCAGAATTGGTCTAAGTCCTTGAATAGATACTTTTTGACCAACTTCTCCCAATTATGGCTCCCCTGGGAAGGAGAATCAAACAAGATCTAAGTTGAAAGTGAACCCTGAATGAAACAGGCCCTTCCTTACTAAGGTCAGAAAGGTCAGCGAGGTCTTCTTCTCTAATACATATCCCAGGGTGTACCGACCCTTTGAAATATTAACATTTGATTTCACCCCCGGGGAAGATCCCATAGTGCAGTAGAGAACTTAGGACCTAGAAGAAAAGCTGAGAGTTGAGGTTGACTCTCAAGGTGCCATGGTGACCCCCTCCACACTCCTGTCTGGCACTTGGTACCGATTACACTATCAGAAACATTCAGAACTGGAGTGCGGGCCCTACATTTCAATCACTACCTAGCACATCAATGCCTTCCAGAATAGAGAACATATAGCTGATTCCCCAGGGCCCAGTGTTCTTACGGGATGCACTCCTTTGATGCCATCTCCCTGGGAATCCCAAATCCAAACTCCTCCGGAGGTAAACCCTACCTACACACTAATAGTTCAGGAGGAAGCTCCTCCCAAGTCTCCCAAAAGAAACCTAAAGGATACTCTTGCTCCCCAGCCCCAAACTACGAACAATGATTTGTGGACCCTCAAGTTCGATGGGTCTCAATCTAAACAAGGCTGCGGGGCTAGGGTAGATTTAATCAACCCATGAGGGAAGTCCTTCCTCGCATCCTACAGACTGCAGTTCAACTACACAAATAATGTTACAGAGTATGAGGCTTTGGTCTTTGGACTCTTATTTGTGTTAAGGAAAGGTGTCACCCACCTCTGGCCTCTGGGTGATTCAGAGTTGGTTGTCAAATAGGTTCAGAGTCAATATACATGTCACAGTAAGAGACTGGCTGCATACCGCAATCAGGCCTGGAGCCTTATTGAAGATTTTGATGCCTTTGGCATTGACCTCATTCCCTAACAACGGAACTATGTCTCGGATGCCCTTTCCATTTCTGCCAACACACTTGAGCTAATGGCCGACTCTCGACTCTGAAGATTTTTAGTTGAGATGGTCCCCACCCTGTCCATCCTAGATAATGTCACCCACTTTCAGGTTTTTGAGGATGATCAACATATCCTAGCCTTCATGGTGAATGTTAGTGTCTTTGAAGACTAGATAGTAGAGGAATGAGACCATGATGATACTGGGTAGGGTGACGAAGATGATGGGATCATGGACCTACCCACTAATACCATCCTGAAGGGGATGGTTGCGCTTGAATGAATCTTCAACTTAGACCCTCAGGCCTGGGAAAAGATGTCATCTTCCTCTGAGGGAGGAATGTTTGAAAGGGTAAACATCGGCTAGCTCGGTGAAGAAAAGATGATCCACATTGGCACCTCCTGCTACCCTAAGGAGAAGGAGAAGATTCTTGCGGTTCTCTGAGAATACATAGATGTAATTGTGTGGGGATATGAGGATTTGAAAACATATGACACATCCATTATGACTCATACTATTCCCCTAAAAGCTGATGCTAAGCCTTTTTGGCAGAAGTAACGACCGGTTAACCCACTGATCGAGCCTCTAATTCATCAAGAGGTAGATAAATTTTTGTCAGCCTAGATAATCTTTCCAATCTAGCACACTACATGGGTTGCCAATCTAGTCCCTGTGAGAAAGAAGAATGGTGAGTTTCACCTTTGCGTGGATTTCTTAAACTTGAATAAGGCCGCCAAGAAAGATAATCACCCTCTCCCTTCATTGGATGAGATGTTACAGATAGTGAATGGATCTCAAATGATGTCATTCTTGGATGGGTACTCCGGGTATAACCAGGTCATGGTTAAATATGAAGATAGGGAGAAAATAGCATTTACCACCAAGTGGGGAATGTTTGCGTACAGGAGAATTCCCTTTGGTTTGATTAATGTAGGGGCCACATTTCAAAAGGCCATGGAAATTGCATTCAAGGGCCTTGTGAATTGATGCATAATCATCTACATGGATGATTTGACCATCTTTTCCCAAGACAGGCGTGACCATTCTTCCCATCTCGCTCAAATTTGCGAGAGATGTCGCCGGTATGAAATATCCCTAAACCCCAAGAAGTGCATATTTAGGGTCACCAAAGGGAAGTTTCTTGGGCATATCATCTCTGAGAAGGGCATATCCATTGACCCTGAGAGAGTGGATGCATTGTTGAACTTACAAATGCCTAGCAACAAGAAAGAGATGCGATACTTCTTTGGAAGGATCAAATTTGTTCGGCGATTCATCACTGGATTTGTTGAAATAGTCAAACCACTCAATAAAATGATGAAAAAGGATAACAAGATTAAGTGGAGTTCTAAAGCAAAGCAGGTGTTCACCCAGATCAAATAGACAATAATGGAAGCACCCATCCTGGCTAGTCCAGACTACTCCCTTCCATTTTACATTTACTCCTTTGCTTTGCCGCATTCTATCACGACAGTATTAACTCAAAAGGTTGAAGGGGAAGAATGACCAATAAATTTCATGAGAGCCCCCTTTAAGAACACCAAAGTATAGTATTCATCACTAGAAAAGTAGGTCTTTGCTCTCATTTGTGCCGTGAAGAAGTTTTGACATTACATTCTCCAAAGCAAGGTGCATGCTATCATCTCAGACCAGGCTGTAAAGTCTCTGCTAATGCAGAGAAAGTTGGGAAAAAGATAGGGGAAATGGATGGACATCCTCTAGGAATATGATTTAGAAATGAAACCCATGAAGATAGTTCGGGGCTAGGGACTGAGTCGAGCGATGGCAGGAGAGACTCTCCGCATAGAATGTCAAACTTACACGGTGGAGTCCATCACTCGAGACCCATGGTATACCGATCTACTACTGAATAACAAGTGCCCAGAGGGATTACCTCCCAATAAACACCGCGTCCTGTGGATGAAAAGTGCCCACTTCATGATCAAAAACTCTGCGCTTTACCGTAGAAACTACGAGGGGGTGTACCTCTAGTGTATCGACAGAGACCAAGCTGTGAAGATGATTGATGAATTTCACGGGCAGTTTTGAACCGGGCATGGCTCAGCTGACGCCACTACCCATCAGATCCTTAGGGCTGGATACTATTGGCCATGTATATTAAAAGATGTTTACACTTATGTTAGAAAATTCCACACTTGCCAAACCATGGTGCATTGTGAGCGTAACCCAGCTATGCCTTTGCAACCAGTCTTTGAGGCTAGGCCCTTTGCCCAATAGGAATTTGAATTCATCAAGGAAATCAACCCCAACTTGTCTACCAATCACCGATACATTCTTATTGCTACTGATTACTGCACCCGGTGGTCTGAGGCTACACCTTGCAAGAACAACATCGTAGATGTAGTTATCAAATTTCTGGAAGAAAACATCGTCATAAGGTTTGGAATGCCCTTTGCTTTGGTATGTGACAATGGTCCAACATTTTATTTGGTGCAATTACTCGAGTGGACCTACAATCAAAAAATCACTCTGAAGTTTTTTAGCAACTATTACCCCCAGGGGAGCGACGTTGCTGAATCTACGAATAAAAATCTACTTGAAGTGATCAAACACCTGCTAGAATAGAATCCCTAAGATTGGCATCAAAAGTTGAAATTTTTCCTCTAGGCAGATCGCATCTAAATTAAGGCCGCCCTGGGAACATCCTTGTTCCATCTGGTTTATGGCTAGAACCTTGTGTTCCCAATTAACTTACAAATCCCAGTTTTGTAGTTTATGCAGGAATTCCGCAACCGGGACAACATTATGGAGGTTCGGCTCCTAAATCTAGTGTGAATGGAAGAATAGTGAGACACAACCCTTGAACATTCCACACATCATCAAGCAGTGGTAAAATGATGGTTTGACTGCAGAGCCCAATACAAAGCTTTTCATATCTCAGACTTGGTCCTGTTGTGGGACAAGGCCCAGGAAAAGAAAGGAAAGCACACCCAGTTCCAACAGCTCTGGCTCAGACCGTATCTAATCTCAGAAATCTACAGGGAAAATACTTACTACCTTAACACCATGACTAGGGAACCTGTCCCATTGCCCATCAATGGATAGTTTCTCAAACACTACTTTGAGTAGGGTAAGTTTGTCCAAAGTTGTACTTTATGTAAAGCCCTCCGCTTCTAAATACTTCTTTCCCGGTACCTTGTTGGGAGGTACCGTGTCTTGTAAATAGTCTTGTTGGCTGCCCTCTGAGGTAGTCCTCCTTTGGTAGTTTTTCCTTTCATTTATGGTCTTCTTTTCAGGTCTTGGCATCTTGTTCTCTCTTGTAAGGATTGGAATGCTTTGCATAAACCCTAGTCTCCGGTACGATGTTTGTAGCATGGTGAACTTAAGAATCTATCTTTAGCATAAGTGGAATCAGTTTGGTCTCCAGAGTTATTTTATAGGTTTGGTGGTACATTTTGAAAAATATCCATCATGTTTTTATCTTCGGAGGTCTGGCAATCAGTGAAACAAAAAAAAATAAGAAACAAGTAATCAGACATAGAGGATAGATCAGTTGTACTGGTTGGTTGACCCAAGCTTGAAATTTTAACGAATTCTTTCCATGTCCAGAGTTTCATCCCCTACTCAAAATATGAAATAGGTGGAAAGGTGAAAGAAGTATTGCCATTAAAA
The DNA here is from genome assembly GCA_018584345.1 of Thuja plicata. NCBI lineage: Eukaryota > Viridiplantae > Streptophyta > Pinopsida > Cupressales > Cupressaceae > Thuja > Thuja plicata. Next base: position 234,956 of record MU224349.1, on the reverse strand, counting down.
TTATCTAAGATTAAGCTTAATGGTGAAAGAAGTACTGCGCTCCCACCCAGAAACGTACAAAATAGAAAAAAAAAGGGAAGCAGGAAGAAGCTCTGGTCTCCGGGAGAAATGAACAAATCTGATGACTGGCTCAATGTAATTAGTACCTCTTCTTTACTCCTCCCAAAGGTCATCAGCTTGATTTCCTTCCAAAGCACACACTCCACCACTGATGAAAAGACTATGGGGTGGATCCTGTGTGGCCAGATTGTCTCAGATATGTTGCTCTTTTCCTATAAGATACTTCGAGTAGTGACTTGTTCTAGTTTTTCTAACCAGAGATTCTGTAGTTCTCAAATGTGCTAAGAAATTTATCCTAGATAGTCGCCATTTTTTATGCCCTGCATCCCCATCCCTACATTTTATGTTCAAAATGTTGGGTCCCCCTTATTTTTATTTTTTTTGCTTTTTGTTCTTTCCTTGTCTTCTTTCTGTCTCCTTTTTATTTTCTTTCTCCGGGGTTTTCTTCCTTGTGGTTGTGCTTTATTTTGTTGGTTCCTTGTGCCTTCAAGACCGCGGTCCCAGAGTTTGTTGTCCTTTGTTGGGAGCTGGGTTTCAGATGCCTGGATTCTTCGCCGCGATGTTCTTTCCTGAAGGTGATATCGCCGCAGGGAATCCCTGGGCCCAGAGTTTGGAGGTCTGTCTACCCAGAGTTTGCGAAGGGAAAGGTGGCTTGTTTTTTACCACAGGTATAAATAGAAGTTACCTGTCATTATCACATTTACCATGATTTAAACACTCAAGCAATCAGAAAAATTCTAGAGCAATTTGTAGCAAATTAACGTTAATCCAGTGCTAAGTATTTCCAGCATTTCTAAGCGAGTGTGAGTGGTTTATGGTGCCTGATTGTGATTGTTTGAAGGTTGTAACTGTTGTAGAGCTTCCACAGAGGCTTTTTTTCCCTCTCCTTTTCTGCATTCTCAGGTTGGTGCCTCTTTTCCCTTCAATTTTCCTTCTGTCTAGTGTTGTTTTCTTTCTATGTTTGTTGTCTTTGCCTCTTTTTATTTTGTTTGTCTTTCATGTCTTTCTAGTTTTGCCACTCATTGGTGGGCCAGATTTTCCAGAGGGTTGTCTTCCCTTTGTGCAGGTGTAGTTAGTCTATAAATAGTGTAAAAAAAAAATATATATTCTGTGCTTTGCCTGGTTTCCTGTAGATGTTTGTTCTGTAATGTATATATGTGTAAATTTAGTGTATATTTGTTATATATCCCTCTATCCCCCATGTATATATCCCTTGACCCTGATGTATATCTTCTATGTATCCTTTTGGGTAGCTTAGCAAGCTCGCCAAGTTGCCCATGTCACTGGTTTTTCACTCGTAAGCTCATTCTGAGCAGAATACCACCTGTGTGAAACTCGGCTCTCGACTGGTTTCAAACATGCAATTTTATCTCTCCTCCATAAAACCATCCTATCCTTCATTAATGTCCCATGCACACATTTAAATCTATCCAAGTGGCCTTCAATTTTCACGCATTCAGACAGTTGGCTCCACCGTCATCACCATAACTACTATTTATTACTCACCCACGTGGTGCTTACGTGGGTCTGATGGTTTTCCTTTTTGCACATCTTTAGCAATGGTTACTTCTCTGGGCTTTGGGTCTCCTACCATCATCCATCCCAGGTCCTTACCAAATGAGATAAAATTCTTGGACCTGGATGGTTAATCAAATTCCTAAGTTCATAATGTATATGTGCTTTTTAGAATTTTTGAACAAAACTAACTTTTTAGGGAAAGAAAACACCACAGTGGTAAGATCTCTGGACCCTAGAGTATTTATTTATTAATCTATTTTGACGGTCACTTTGCCTTGCAAGTTTTCGGAGTACACTTTCAAATATGTCTGAAGCATCTGCATCCTCACCACCTGAAAGTCTAGAATCTCCATCTATAGCAAGTACCAGGGTGTCAGTGAAATCCAAAATGGAGAAGGCTTTGGAAAAGATGCCTTTGAGCCTGAAATATGTTAAGGATGGAGTCATCATGGGCTCAAAGATTGAGTTCAAGGTGCAGCTTTTCACCGACACTAGCATCGAAACATGGCCAAAAATGCAGGCTTTGGTCAAAGTCATGTATATTCAATGAAAGGCCAGAGATCCTTTGGCCATCAAAATTAGGAACTCCAGGATCCTAAAGGTAGCTTGCTTCCTATGCTTGGTGCAGTCACTGGAGCCTATTCTAACACTCTCAGCTCTTTACAACCCATCTATTCGGGCTATCATGTGCGTGCCGTTGGAGCCAATAGGGTACCCCACTCCTCTAGTGTTTTTTGACCCTGATACCTTCCAAAGGAGCTTGGGAATCCCACAATTTGCCAAGTCGAAAGTGGTCACCCAGTTTGATGCCTTGGCCCAATTCAAGCAATTGGAGGAAGCAGCCCGCATATATATGAACAATCATTGGCTCAAAGTCTCAAAGAGGGACCCCAAAAGAATGAAGCTAGAGATCCCCATATCCAAGTTCAAAGAGAGCATCCAAATGGGGATAATAGCACTATGTTGGGTCTTTGGGCAAGAATATGCCTAAGAATTCTCTTGGTGGATGTACTACTTTCTCAGCATAAGTACAGCTAGGGATTTTTTCGACTAGGCGGCTATAATTTCTAATTATGTCGACTCTCAGTTCCTCCAATTGGCAAAGAAGAAGAAATTTTACATTACTTCTTATTTTTTCTGGGCCCTAGCACAGTAGAGGCCCCACACCCATGGGCTACTTATAGATGGTGTACTCAAGCTTGGCTCAGATCAAAAGGCCCCATGGGACTACTTCTCACAGATTCAATGGGAGTCCATTTTCCCCAGTTTCTGTAGAGTAAATGACACATTCATTTACTATCACCTACTCACACCCACCTGGGATGCAGGATATTGCCTGTTCATGGAGGTGATGAATTTGGTTTAGAGTTGCAGACACTATTATATACAATACTAGCAGCATACATATATAAGGGTGACCGGCTTCTCTGGGAAACCCTACTTTTTACCCAAGCACTGCGGGGACAAGATAGTCCTACTGAAATTTTGCAGGCAGATAATGGAGCTACATGCCTTCTTTTCCCTAAAGAAGGTGACCAATATTCCATTCCCAATCACTTGTGGGAATTATTCATGTAGCTTGGCTACCACCAAAGAAGTAGACAATGAGCTGAAAAGCTATAACTTGGCAGAATTTTACTTGGCGTGGAAGCACTTTGATCTGCACGGCAAGATTGCAATGACACTTCCTCAGGCTTCAGAGCCCCATCAATACCACATGGAGGACTTCTGGGAAGATTTCCAAGATGACATGGAGGTCCAAAACTGGCACTACATTAGGATGATGGCGGGCATGATGGAAAGATTGAAGCTCCAGAGATTCTCGGAGGACTTCTCAGACACCAGATCCATGATCGATCGCTAGTACAAAGAAAAGGGGATCGATACATTGGCTCTCCCACCAGTAAACTGGGATGCCTAGGAGGGGTCCACCATTGAGGACTTCACCCGTGAGGTGGTTGAGAATAGCCACACTTACTTTAAGAAGGTGTGCCCTAGGAGTGTCTATAGGGAAGCCCAACCAGTACCAAAAGAAACCCTGGGGTTTGGGACTTCTTCATAGGGAGCGGACAAAGGAAAAGGGATAGATACAACTCCTCCAGTGTAAGAAGTCCCCATTAAAGAAAAAATAAGGCAATCAGTAGCAGCTTCCCACCAAATGAGGGAGAACCTAATTACATTTATGGCTTCCCCAGTGGTCATGGCTGGACCTGTTCATCCTCCATCCTCCCCTTCACTAGTGGCCTTAATGGTTAAGGAAACAGGGGTGGATCCGGCAGAGCAAGCAGCAGTAAGGGATGCAAGCCCACCTTTGATTACATAGAGAAGGAGGCTTGACCCTAAGCCTAAGAAGGAGCCAGAGCTAGGGATGCCCTAGGTTCCACAAGTTGAGATCCTCTCTTCTGACTCCCCAGAGCTGGAGAAGAAGCAGAGCCTGTCGATGTCCCGGACAACCCTCCTCCACAGGATGAGTTTGACGATTATTTTGCAACTGATGAATTCAATAACTTACAGGGGGGCATTGAGTAGGTAGAAGAAGCCCCATTAGAAGAGGCCAAGGAACAAAGAATGACACAGGAGCAGGAAGAGCCGATGGAGGAAGCAAAGGAAATAGAGCAAGAAGCCACCTCTGAGATATCGAAGATGCAAGATGCAGGGGTGGACCAACCAAGGCAGAATGAACAAGCGACATCTGCTAAGGGAACTGGACCTACAGGAGAAACTATAATCTAAGCCACCACGTTCCACATGCCACTCCCTGGAGCAATATTTGGAAAGGTAATAACCGTGGCACAAATACTAAATCTTGGACTGGTACCTCCCCTATTTCTAAAAGATGTACCAGAAGAAGAAGAGATCCCATCGACTAAGGCCAAAGAATAAGAATGAGAAGAGGAAACCCCTAGGATAGTTTATGAAGGTCTAGGTGAAACTAAGGAGGTAGAGGACAAGGAAGAAGAGACAAACATCATTGGGGGAAATATTTTTGATGAGGCCCAAGATGAAGAAAAAGGGGTGGGTGAGACCCACACCACTGAACAGATTCTGGCAAACAAGCCACCCCTGCCACCTTAGTGGTTAGTGGAGGGAAATAAGAGAAAGGCTCCATCCACCCCAAGAGCTCACCTCTCTTTAGCTAAGATGATGGCCCAGGTCCAGAGCCACCAAAGACCAAAAAAGCCCAGACGGTTCATACTCTTTGAACCAGGCCAGGCAGAGAAACAGTTGCAGTTGTGGAAACACCTCCCCCAAACACTAATGCAGTGACGGCAGAGGCCGAACATTATGATATCATGAAGATATCACTGGGAAAGAGAGGAAAATAGGGTGAAGTAAACCTATTGAAAGAGGCAGCCAAGGCGGTGGAGGCCAGATATGAAAAAGAGGCCCAAAGGCTCAAAGCAGAAAAAGAAAAGACAACGAACCTCATGGGGTTGCTCACTGAGCTAGCCAGGCCTATTAGTTCCATTCATTTGGAGGCTTCCACATTTGATGCACCATTATCATAGAGTGACATTTAATCCCTATGAGCAATGAAGAAGAAGGCTCAAGTGGTCGATGAGTGGGTCACTTTGCAAATAGGAAACACCCAGCGTTTCCTAGTGTCTACCCTCCCAAATTTGTATGCAGCATGACATGTTTTGCATCAGGAAGAGACTATTCTTAACATATGGGAGGGTGACATGGAAAATTATGAGGCTTGGAAGGTAGAGCTGGAAGAGCTCCTCAACCTCGGGGAACAGATGGTCTCTGAATCCAGGATTCTTGGAGAAGAATCATTTGATTTCATGAGGACCCAACACTCCAGACTTGACCTCACATTGGAGGTACTCAAGCAACTGGTAGGGGCTCTGCATGACAAAGTGAACATAGTGCAATATTTTGCAAATATGTACAAGGGATTTGTAGCAAAGGTCTCTTGAGCTGACCCATTTAGCACCGATACTTGCACTCCGGAGGAATACGTCCTGGGAAAATTTGATGACTTAATAGAATCTAAATACCAATCCCCAGAGGGACTGGATGGGACCCAAATGATAGGGCTAACTCGCATGATCCTTAGTGGTCATGATGCGGCAAAAATGGATGATGAGTTCAATGATAATGTTCGAAAGCTTGGAGAACAAGTTGAGGTGGCTAAGTACCGGTGGTCCTGCCTTAAAGAAATTGATGAGGATGGGATCTCCCGCCTTCTCCAAACATTCAATGACAACAAGCAACAATAAATTTTCTCTGGAGGCCGGAGAAAACCCCAAACATTTTTTATTCTTTATTCTTTTAGAACATAAGTTTCTAAATCCCAGATTTTGTATTCTTTCAAGTGATCCATGTCTCGGTCCCGGAAGCCGCCTAGTCACTTTCAGGAGTGGTTAATAAAGGCTGTCAGAAGGTAGTTTGCTACATCAAGAAACGTCAGATCAATAGTTGGTTTTTTGACAGATGGTCCTCTTGAGGCACCACTTTAGAGGTACACCTGGCACATTGGAGGCAAGGTGCAACATTTCCCATTTATGAGGCATGTAGCCTCAATCTCCAAGGATTTGATTTCTTCCTTCTCTTTCATGGCTCTCTTCTCGAGGTTGATTGTTTCACTCTACCTTCTTGTCTTATTCTTCTAACATGTCAGGCCTATTCTGTCTCAAGGTCTTTTTTTGGGTGGCACAGGTAGTACCGGCCCCTGAATATTATATTTTATTATAACATGATGTAAAATAGGGTTAGGGTTAGGGTTAGATGAAGATGTGTATAAATAGTAAGACCAGCCCATTTCTAAGGGTCAAAAAAATTGATGATTAAACTGTCCACAATAATAGAAAAGTGATTTTTCATTTCATTTGCAGAGCTCAATGCTCCATTGTTTCACTTTCCAATAGTTAGATGCTCTCCTAGAGCCACCATTATATCACGCACCAGTGCTTGCTGGAAGAAATATTAATAAAGAAGGGAGAATTATTTGCAATGATATTGTTGGCATTCACGCTTCTGAGTTAATGGTATTTTATATTTCATGTTCTTTATGTCTTCTACTCTGATATGTCAAGTAGATTAATGACCTATTTTTCCTTGCTACTGATAAAATACTAATTGATGGTTGTGTATTTCTTTGGTATTTAGTGTAGTATATCAAAGCATTGTCAATGTTGTGAATGTTTAAACATAACTATAGATAGATGAAGTACTTCTAACCCTGTAGGATCTTTTTCATTTTATTTACTAAAGTGTAGAATGCTTGGATGAACCTCACCTTACTAAATCTCAAGAGAGAATGAGTTGAAGAAACCAACTATCCCCCTCGAAAATAGTCACTTCTCCCAACTGAGCCCTATACCGTCATGACCCGACACCTAGGTGCTTGGAGGCCCAGGGAATTTAACTTCTTTGGATAGCTTTTGTAGGCAGAGTTGGATGGTATGCCTGGTACCCAGTGACAACTTATGACTTTTGGCAGACTCGATCAACAAAACCCCGTCCATAGCCCCATCCACATAAACCTAGAGGATGAAGAAGTTACCAAAGAGGAACTGTCAATAAAGGGTAATTTAGATGTTGATATGAATGATGATTCATGGTTAGACAACATTGTCGATACCATTATAGGAAAAGACTCTACAGAAGAGATCCAAAAAGATGAAGACATCAATGCTACTAAGGGTAATACCAATGGAAATGACATATCTATTGACACTGCAACTGTCAATACGCTGACAAACATGAATATATTAATAGATGCTATTGATATACAGTCTAGTTAGGAAAAATCATATAAGAAAGATGATGATATACCCAAGGATATGGGTACCAATGATAACAAAGGTGCATCCAATACTCCTAAGGATACAGATAATGAAATGAAGGATGCAATTGATAAGCAACAAGATGTATCAAAAGAACAAAGCATAGAGGCAGATAAAATAACTGATAACACATTGAGAAAGGGGGATGAGAAAGATATAAGTGAAGGTGTCCAAAAGAATGAAGGTATAAAATTAAAAGAAGATTCATCTATTGATACACCCAAGGTACATGAGGAGACATCCTCACCAAACTAGCCAGTGAACATAGAACAGATACAAAAGGATGCCTCATCCTCTCCACACTCACCAACTAAATCAACCCAGTCTCAAGCCTTACAAATGGCGGTACATCAATCTGCCACCTAGCCAAAGAAGAAGAAAAAGAAAATAGTAAAGAAGGATATATTGGCTGTGACACTTGATAAAGTCATTGAAGTTCCAAACTGGGACATTACAACATTAGACAGTGACAAACTTCAAGAGTTTGGAGTGCTTTGTCAAAGGAAAGTCATACAAAAGAAGATGATACAAGAACATAGGGAAAACATGGTGCTTGACAAAGCTAAAGAGATACTCCAACAATTTGTTCTTGAAGTCAAAATTGAAGAAAATGCTTTAGTAAAGGAAAAAATTGCTGTTCTTACCGACGCTATAATAGAGCAAGGTATAGAGGCAGACCAAGCAATGGAAGAGCAAGCAGAGAAGAAAGATCAATTCAAGTTAATTGATAAAATCAGCCAAGAAGTGGCATTGAACAAGGTAAAGCTCTCAGAACTCAGTGATGAATTAGAGCCAATGATTGCTGAAGCAATCACCTTAGTTCAGAAAATGTGCAAACTGGAGAAATTTGGAAAAGAAAACAATGAAAAACTAGCATAAATTGATTCAAATATTACAAAAAGTACACAAAGCCTAACCTCGCATGTCGAAAACATAAAGGCACATCATGACACAGTCATAGAGGCGAATAGGTTAAGGCAAGAAATATGGGATGCTGAGACACAATTCAGAGGTGAGATTACTGAACTTCAGGCACATATTCTGCCCAATTTTACCATTCTGTATCAACATATTTATGATGCTAGAAATCTGATAGCAACCCTTGAGATGTCTGTAGTAGATAGCATCTATGATATCCATGTATGGATTTCACTGGAGAACATGGATCTAGAAATGTTGAAGGAGAAATGGGAAAAGATGATGGAGGAAATCAAGTCCTCACATTCCCACCATTTTGAAAAGCTGTAAGTACCTTTGCCTTTAGAATCGAAAAAGGAGGAAAGGAAATGTATATAGTTATGTACAATATATATATATCAAAAAAGGAAAAGAAAATACATAAGGATATGTATATATACTTACACTTACCAACATATACATAGGGGGAGTCATTCAAATGACTTAAGGAAAAATTATACACAGGTGTACATACTAATACACTCAGTATGTTGCACATATCATGTTTTTGATACTAATGTCAAAGGGGGAGATTGATGACATTATTTTTCCATTAGTACACTTAGTGAAAAACATTGACAGAGATCACCGATAGACTAAAGCATTACTGCCAGACTCTAAGCATCACCGGTAGATTACAAGCAATACTGGCGAACAACAAGCATACCCGACAGAACATAGAGGTCTTAAAAAATGATAAGTATAGAATCAACAAAGCATCACCGACGACCACAAGCATCACCGGTGACACATTTTTTAGAACTAACCTGAAAGGAATAGAAAAGGCATACCCGATGACAAGTTCAAGAAAGGAACACTGACGACCAAGAAAATCGACCGTCAGAACTGAAAGACAGATAAAGAACCCACAAATTGTGGATCTAATTTTTACACGATGGATAAAGCAATGTAATTCTATTTATAGAGTTTTATTTTTTTTTAAATCATAATTTGATGGTCATGCAAGATTATTTTAAATGCTTTAAAGAATCCTAATGGATCTAAAGCATATCTAACTAAAGATCAAGGTCAAGTTGTAAACCTTGGATCTAGAGTTAACTTGCGATGCATGAATCAAGAATTGAATCTAAATTAGTATAAATAGATGTTCATACT
>MU224349.1:190083-214520 GCA_018584345.1 Thuja plicata | reverse complement strand
AGTCGGTAAGGAAAATTAATTCCACTAGTTCATTAATGTAGTTGGTTTTGATGTGAAATGGAATCAATGTAAACTGAAGTTGAAATGGAAATAGAATTTTATCGATTAAGTAATAAAATGAAATATTAAATAATAATGGTAATTGAATTCATTAAGGGAACCTTAAGGAATGTTTTTGTAAATGGTAATGATGTTAAGTTAGAATGTTAGGAAAAATAAAATAAAAATTAATTGTAATTTTAGGTCATAGACCTGATTCCTTATGGGTTCCCTGGCGGGGACATTACAGTTTCAAAGAGGGGCAAAATGTATACACTAAAAAATTACTTCCTTGATTAATCAATTAATTAAATATTTATTATTTAATTAATATAGACTCGATGAATTGATTAAATATTTATTATTTAATTAATGTTTATTTCTTCTATTTATTTAATAAATTATTCTATTTATTAGGTAAATTCACTATAGTCTATTCTTCTTATCCTAGGTCTTCTAAATTAGTCCTATTAAAAGTGATTTAATTAAATACACAATCACTAAATATGACTAATTCCCCTAGTCCACCTCATAAACCTAGTCACCTGATACATCACCTGGGCTAAAATAATTAATTATTATTAATTATTAATTAATCATTACCCTCACCCACACATGTCCTATTCTTAAGGGCTATGTGGCCTTATAAGACTTGGTCTCATGACCACATGTCTTCTTGTACCCAATTCAAGAAGCAATCCCTATTCCTAAGGAGCTTCTCAAGCCACCTCTAAGAGTCTAAAATGACTCATGGGATACTTGTACCAAGAGTCCTCATGAGGAATAAGTCCTTCCTCTTTCTGCCCCATGGTCTTTGTGAGACACTTGACATGTGTCTTTCCCTTCCATCTTCTTCTCCTCTATGTCAATGTAGGAGGAACATCCTCCCTATTCTTTCTCTCACATTCCAACTATATACCCCTTTCTCTCAACCCCTTCAACATGGTCAATAGTAACCCTAGGAGCTTCCACCTTTCAATCTCCACCCTACGATTGTGCCACCTAGGCTTAGGTCCTCCAAAATCCTATAAAAGGAGTCTCCTTCCCCTTTTGTGATCTAATAGGTAATCAAGAATTCAAGTGATCAAGCATTCTGGCATCCAAGCATTCAAGAAATCAAGCAATCAAGCATCCAAGCATCCAAGCATTCAAGCAATCAAGCATTTTCACAAGCATTCCATCATCCATTTGCATAATCAAGGTTTTAAACCATTTTGCATTCATTCATACAATCTCCACACTTTGGTGACATCTTGGACAAAAGAGCTTCATTTTGAAGTCTAAGAGCTCAACATACATTCAAGAAATCAAAGCTAGGAGGGCAATGGAGACAAGCTGCAATGGGTAGGTGAAGGTAACTTTATTGTTTTGCTTCATTTAAACTTGTAATCTTCATTGTGTTTGCATTAAGATTGATTTATTAGTTAGATTAGTTAATATTTCATTTAGAGTAGTTTGACATCTATTTTGCATACAACATGTTTTATTTAAGGATTCCCACTCTTGGGCAAGAAAGTGTCAGAAATGTGCTCTTTTTATAGGAAAATAGAGGCTAGCAACATTGCCACTGAAGCCTATCATTGTTGAACAACCATTCATCAAGTGAGGAGTGGATTTCATAGGCCCCATTAACCCTAATTATAGTGCAGGTCACAAATGGATTTTAACTGCTACAGACTACTTTACACGGTGGACCGAGGCTATTGCATTGAAGGAATCAACTAGATCTGTTGTTGTCAACTTGTATGAAGACATTATAATCATGTTTTGGGTCCCTCAATCAATTATTTCAGATAATGCATTGGCTTTTGTTGGTTCTAGAATAACAAAATGGGATATTAAGAATGGGATTTATCTGAGTACATTGTCTAACTATTACCCTTAGGGTAATGGAATTGCTGAATCTACTAATATAAACCTCATAAGGATTATCAAAAGGAATCTACAGGAGAACAAGAGGGATTGGCATTCCAAACTCAAGGCAGCCCTATGGCTAGACAAAATTACACCAAAGAAGATCACTAGCATCTCACCCTTTGTAGTGGTTTATGGTAAGGAAGCTAGGTTACCAATTTCTACTAAGTTTCCAGCCCCACAAATAGATAACCAAATGATGTTGTTTGAAGAAGAAGATCCCCTTAAGATAAGGTTTTCTGAGTTGTTATAGCTAGAAGAGAAAAGGAGAAAATCCTTAAAGAACATTGAGCTAAGACAAAATTAGACTAAAAGGTCTTTTGATAAGAAGGATACACCTAGAGAGTTCAAGGAAGGTGACCTAGTTTTTAAATGGGATGTGTTGAAAAGTAGACTAGTGCAGCATGATAAGTTTGACAATTTTTTGTCAGGCCCATTTGTTATCATTGAATGTAAAGAGAACAATGCCTTTCAGCTATCCACCATAGATGGAGAGATCTTTCCTAGCCCAATCAATGGGATCTTCCTCAAGCCTTTCTTTGAGGGTTACTATTTTCTAAATCAAAAGTTTCATTTTAGTAAGTGTTGTCAAGCACTAGGTGTCATTAGGTTTTTATTTTCAATAAAGTTCCTTCAAAGAACAAGGTCAGTTAGGTTGCATGAGTCCTTAGTTAGGTTGCACGAGTCTTAGATAGGTGCATTTTCATTTCAATAAAGGTTGCATTTGATCTATTCTTGTTTTGAACTCTCTTTCCCAATGAATAAGGTCTATAGTTCATGTCTAGCAGGCAGACATCCAACCGAAGTCGCTAGAATTTTTATCCTAAATTTGTACATGCAGGTCGATAATAATAAACAATAAAAAATTGCATAAAGGTACACCTCTTAAACACTATTGTTCAGATAATATTGATGAGATACATTGCTAATGCATTCATATTATCAGTTACATTGTACTCTAAGTATTGATCATATTCAAATTTTCAAATTCATAATTGATCATTACGTTGTGCATTCAAACTAAATGTGATAGAGAAATATTCTTTCATATTACATCTTTCACATTGGAACTTAGAGGAATATTTGCAGAAAAGAAAGCATGATAGAAGCATGAGTAGGGGTCCATGCATTTCCTTGTAGGGTCTTCTTCATTTAGGAGCTAGTTGTTATCTTTTTCCAAATCTTCATGTGTTTTTCATAGTCCATCACATCTTGCATCATAGGTCTTTAGGTCATGTCCTGCATCATGGAAGAAAAAGTGTTAGATCCAAACTGGATCGAAGCAATGCATGAAGACATAAAATAATCATAAAAGAATTAAAATTTTAGAACTACAAATCTACCAATAACATCAATACAATGGAAAAATATGCATCTACATCAACAAAATAGTAGTATCATAGGGACATAACTCCATGAAATCTTTTACTATCTATGGTTATCATTTTGCTTTGTAAAAAAGAGCTACTGTTTGTAAGACTAGAAATCTAAATTAAAGGGACTTAGTTCCTGTAGCTTAGAAACCTTTTTCATAACAGCAAGGTAGTGCTAAGTTAGTAAACACAATCAATCAACCAACATTCATGCATGACTATTCATGAAACATGACATTCACACACAAAAGATGATCAGTTGGTAATATTTACTAACCTAATATTTTGAAATTTCTAGTGATGTTTCCAATTATAATAAACATAAGTACATTCAAATGCAAAGAGAGATGAAATTTGAATTCACTAATAGCAGATAATAAAGAAAAGTGCAGTGAGTGTCACAAGCCCATGCTCGAACCTCAAAAGATGCATAATCAAAAGAGAAAGAATGCTATGAGTTCATAAAGACATAGTGAAAGGTCAATTGAAGAAGAGGAATGTAGATACAGAGTTCATTCTAATGTTGTCATAAGTACTAGTGTTCATGAAAAAAATGAATTAATAATGGTGTCATCAAAGAGGAAAGTAGGAGTTCAACAAACTATGTTGATGCTATTAATTGCAAGATGCAGTGCTATCAAATGCAATAAAAAGATGCTACATAATGAGTATGTACAAGACAAGTGTGCATATGCAAAGGAGAAGGAATTCATTACTCATGTGCAGGCAGTTGATCAAATTATAGTAATATCAAATGTAAGCGATCTGCATATGAAGATGCAATTCATCAGGATGTCATCAAAGAACATTAACAATGTATTCAAACACTGTTGATACCAAAATACAACACTACGTAAATTCATAACAGTGGTGTTCAAAGGAAGAGAGGATGCATGTAATTATGAAGCTTCTTTCTATCAGATGAAAGTAATATACATATGAACAAGAGTGATCAAATTATAGTGGTGTTTTAAAAGAACAAGGTAATAGTCATGCTATTATAAAGAGATGTCAAATAATAAACAATATTATCAAATTGCAAACTGATATGCAGAAGGAGGTGAATTGTAGAATGATCAACTGATAATTTAATATTGCTATCAAATATGCACAGAATGAAGGTCAATTACAATGTTGTTTTAAAAAGGTAATACTAGTATGCATGAACAAAACAGTGATATTCTAATTAGGATTATCATCTATTTGTTAGAGTAATGCACATTAAAAAATGAATAGTAACGCTTTTCTAAAAGTAGAATATCAAATATGCATATGAAAAGCAATGAGCTCACAATAGTGTCATCAAATAAGTATGCATATACAGTGAAAAATAACAGTGCATACTCAAGAGGAAAAAGGATAACAATAAGTTTGAAAGAAAGAGATGCTAAATCATAACATTGTTATCTAATGAAATATGCATATGCAGATAGATGATCAAATAACAATGTTATTAAATGTAAGATGCATGTTCAACAAAATTATTGTTCAAAAAATGAAAAGATGCATGTTTTTAGGTATCTGGATTGAGACAAAAATGTTCATGGGTGTCACGAGCCCGTGCTCGAACCCCATGAACAAAAAATCTTACTGGAGTCACATCTACCATAAAAAATTGTATGACACACTTATCACTATCATTTTTGCAAGGTGGAGACCAGACAATGGACAATTTTAGACAACATTTTAATAATGCCAAGCACAGTTCAAGTGTCAGTCTTGATAGTGAAAGGTAGTCAAAAACACACAATCATAGTCACCCTCGACACTAGAAAAAGACATGACAAAACCCCAAGTGAACAACATGAAGACAAAATGCAAATGAAGGAGCTAACTAATATAACTTCTAGAGGCATATCACAAGTAGAGTAACACATATATGTGATAGCTCAAGCTTTCCAAGCCATGAAAAAGGATCAACTAATAGTAGTGTAACAAAAGAGCTAAGCTACGGTTAAGATACAATAACAAAAAAATAATTAAAGAACCTAGAATCATTGGAGTAAATCATGGAGAAGCATCAAAGCCAAAGCCCGTAGCTTAATAATTTTTAAACCATGGAATGCAACATCAAGTTCAACAACAAGAAGAATGTGAAAAAAAGACAGAGAGGTGACTTATCTGCAAGAGCAAGGCCGAGATAAGAAGAATAGCACCAGTGCTATAATGTTTTGGATCCCGAGCTCCATAAAAACAAGCATGGGTAGTGCTATTCATTATGAGTATGTGCAAGACAATTGTGCATATGCAAAGGAGAAGGAATTCATTACTCATGTGTAGGTAGTTGATCAAATTACAGTAATATCAAATCCAAGTGATCTGCATATGAAGATGCAATTCATCATGATTTCATCAAAGAACAGTAACAATGTATTCAACATTGTTGATACAAAAATACAACACTGTGTAAGTTCATAACAGTGGTGTTCAAAGGAAGAGAGGATGCATGTAATTATGAAGCTTCTTTCTATCAGATGATAGTAATATACATATGAACAAGAGTGATCAAATTATAGTGGTGTTTTAAAAGAACAAGGTAATAGTCATGCTATTATAAAGAGATGCCAAATCATAAACAATATTATCAAATTGAAAACTGATATGCAGAAGGAGGTGAATTGTAGAACAAATAACTAATAATGTAATATTGCTATCAAATATGCATAGAATGAAGGTCAATTAAAATGTTGTTTTAAAAGGGTAATACTAGTATGTATGAAAAAAAAAGTGATATTCTAATCAGGAGTATCATCTATTTGTCAGAGTAATGCACATTAAAAAATGAATAGTAATGCTTTTCTAAAAGAAGAATATCAAATATGCATATGCAAAGCAATGACTTCACAATAGTTTCATCAAATAAGTATGCATATACAGTGAAAAATAACAGTGCATATTCAAGAGGAAAAAGGATAACAATAAGTTTGAATGAAAGAGATGCTAAATCATAACATTGTTATCTAATGAAATATGGATATGCAGAGAGATGATCAAATAACAGTGTTATTAAATGTAAGATGCATGTTCAACAATATTTTTGCTCACAAAATGAAAAGATGCATGTTTTCAGGTATCAGGATTGACACAAAAATGGTCATGGGTGTCACGAGCCCATGCTCGAACCCCATGAACAATTTTTTTTACTGGAGTCACATCTACCATAAAAAATTGTATGATACACCTATCACTGTCATTTTTGCAAGGTGGAGACCAGATAATGGACAAGTTTAGACAACATCTTAATAATGCCAAGCACAGTTCAAGTGTTGGTCTCGATAGTGAAAGGTAGTCTAAAACACACAATTATAGTCACTCTCGACACTAGAAAAAGACATGACAAAACCCCAAGTGAACAACATAAAGACAAAATGCAAATGAAGGAGCCGACCAATATAAATTCTAGAGGCATATCACAAGCAGAGTAACACATTTATGAGATAGCTTGAGCTTTCCAAGCCACGAAAAAGGATCAACTAATAGTAGTGTTAGAAAAGAGCTAAGCTATTGTTAAGATACAATAATAGAAAAACAATTAAAGAACTGAGAATCACTGGAGTAAATTACAGAGAAGCATCAAAGCCAAAGCCCTTAAGTCAAGAATTTTTAAACCATGGAATGCAACAAGTTCAACAACAAGAAGAATGCGAAAAGAAGATAGAGAGGTGACTTATCTGCAAGAGCAAGGCCAAAATAAGAAGAATAGCACCAGTGCTATAATGTTTTGGATCCCGAGCTCCATAAAAACAAGCATGGGCAGTGCTATTCATTACGAGTATGTGCAAGACAAGTGTGCATATGCAAAGGAGAAGGAATTCATTACTCATGTGCAGGTAGTTGATCAAATTACAATAATATCAAATCTAAGTGATCTGCATATGAAGATGCAATTCATCATGATGTCATCAAAGAATAGTAACAATGTATTCAAACACTATTGATACCAAAATGAAACACTGTGTAAGTTCATAATAATGGTGTTCAAAGGAAGAGAGGATGCATGTAATTATGAAGCTTCTTTCTATCAGATGATAGTAATATACATATGAACAAGAGTGATCAAATTATAGTGGTGTTTTAAAAGAACAAGGTAATAGTCATGCTATTATAAAGAGATGTCAAATCATAAACAATATTATCAAATTGAAAACTGATATGCAGAAGGAGGCAAATTGTAGAACAATCAACTGATAATGTAATATTGCTATCAAATATGCACAGAATGAAGGTCAATTACAATGTTGTTTTAAAAGGGTAATACTAATATGCATGAAAAAAATGTGATATTCTAATCAAGAGTATCATCTATTTGTCAGAGTAATGCACATTAATAAATGAATAGTAATGCTTTTCTAAAAGCACAATATCAAATATGCATATGCAAAGCAATGAGTTCACAACAGTGTCATCAAATAAGTATGCATATACAATGAAAAATAACAGTGCATATTCAAGAGGAAAAAGGATAACAATAAGTTTGAATGAAAGAGATGCTAAATCATAACATTGTTATCTAATGAAATATGCATATGCAGAGAGATGATCAAATAACAGTGTTATTAAATGTAAGATGCATGTTCAACAATATTGTTGTTCACAAAATGAAAAGATGGATGTTTTCAGGTATCGGGATTGACACAGAAATGGTCATGGGTGTCACGAGCCCATGCTTGAACCCCATGAACAAAAATTCTTACTGGAGTCACATCTACCATAAAAAATTGTATGATACACTTATCACTGTCATTTTCCAAGCTGGAGACCAGATAATGGACAAGTTCAGACAACATCTTAATAATGCCAAGCATAGTTCAAGTGTTAGTATCGATAGTGAAAGGTAGTCCAAAACACACAATCATAGTCACTCTTAACACTAGAAAAAGACATGACAAAACCCCAAGTGAACAACATGAAGAAAAAATGCAACTGAAGGAGTCGACCAATATAACTTCCAGAGGCATATCACAAGCAGAGTAACACATATATGCGACGGCTCAAGCTTTCCAGGCCATGAAAAAGGATAAACTAACAGTAGTGTAAACAAAGAGCTAAGCTAAAGTTAAGATACAATAACAACAAAACAATTAAAGAACCCAGAATCATTGGAGTAAATCACGGAGAAGCATCAAAGCCAAAGCCCTTAACTCAAGAATTTTTAAACCATGGAATGCATTAGGAAGTTCAACAACAAGAAGAATGCGAAAAGAAGATAGAGAGGTGACTTATCTGCAAGAGCAAGGTCGAGATAAGAAGAATAGCACTAGTGCTATAATGTTTTGGATCTCGAGCTCCATAAAAACAAGCATGGGCAGCGCTATTCATTATGGCCAAGACCCAAGTAAAAATCCCACACTCTAGTGTTAAGTGTATCCTAAGCCCAAAATAATAGGAAATAACTCCAGATGTAGAGCCTGATCTGTGTGTTTGAACACATTGTGAGAGCCCGAAGCTCTTTGTGACATAACAACTTCCAGTTGTAGAACCCTAGCTTCATGCTTGAAATACATGTCAAGAGAAGATAGGATGGAGCTTTAAAACTACAACACAACTCCCACATCATAGTGTCGACTTCAATATTAACAACCTAAGCACAAAGAAGAAGAGGAAAACTAAATTCAACGCGATAATCTTAGCAAAAATGGTGCTATGGGTTAGGGTTTCAAACCCTCATGTTTTTCCCAAATGCAAATACAATGCAATAACCAAGAAAAGTGAATTTTTGATAAACTTTGGAATCTGGTGAGAGACATTAAACACTGCAGTGCATGATAGGCAGAATCCCAAAATCCCAAGTGCCACGACAGCCACGTAGCGGATGGAGATGTGTGGGTATTTTTCAAAGAGTTGTAAGCTGCTAGGTGTCGATCATGATTGACCCTAGGTTATGTTGTTGGCATTAATTTAGGGCATAGTTTGGGTTATATGTATGGGGTTAGGGATTGTTTATTATAGGTTTTTTTTTAATATATGGTGGTTATGTTTAATAAAAGATGTATATGTTAGCAACCAACATTAGGGGCATATATTAAGGCATGAATTATGCCTAATAGTTAGGGTTTTCTAGCTGATTTGGAGGGTTTTGAAGGACTTTTGGAGGGAATTTGATTTTCAAAATTGGCCTTGAGAGGGTATATATCTGTGCTTCCTAGTCATTTTTAGGGGTTCATAATTTAGGGAGAAGGTGGTTTTGTGAACATAACAGTTCCTTTGTGCCTTCTACATGCATTTTGTAACTAGAGGTTCAATTTTTGATGCACGATTGTGTCCAAGTGAATGTTCCTTATTCCTTGGCATGTTTTGTAGCTTGGAATGTAACCATTTGTAGATTTTGAATAAAATAAAGAAAGTTTCCCATTATTCACATATTTTTTGAGTTTTGATATCAATCCTCTTCTCTATTTCTGCGTTTAAGTGTGATGTGTTTTATAGTTTAGATAAGTGAATTAATCCAATTCTTTCTCTAAGTTATCAAAATATAACCTTTTGCAGAATATGTATGTCTGTTGGAAGATCATCATTGTTTGTGGTGCAAACCCTAATAGTGAGATCTTTAGGTCAACCTATATGTTGAATAGTGAATGTCTATTTCAAATCTTAGTAGTGTGTATCTTGTGGATGCTTGTTTGAAGTTTTGATTAGTCTAAATTCACTTTGGTGTATCACCTTCTAGTTTATTTATTCAATTTTTAAGTTATCCCTTTTCCCTTTTCACAAATCAGAGAATCAGTCATAGGTGATATTCCAAATCCAATAGGAACCGGCCTAGAATCCAGAGATTCCTTCTTAATCAGAGTCTACCAACAACTCAGGAAGGTTTCCATTGTTACCATGATATATTAGTATTCCCGAATGCCGGAGTTAGGGTGATATTTCAAGGCCCTAACAGTTACATTTAGCTTACAAGAATTTCCTAAGCATGATTGGTATCCTATTGGGTAAGATTATTTATGTTGAGCTTTGAGAGATTTTTTTCAGATCACCCACAAATCCATGCTTATGTAAAATTCAACTTGTCCAAAGATCTCAAAGACAATATGGATATTCATTTGGTCACTTACATGATTCTCAACATGTCCTTTATTTCTATTCACGAAATAATTTTTTTTTTATGTAAGTTCTGTAATCATAAGATTAGGGATTAAGGCTTAGTTTTTCCTTTAAACAAGCATACTATGCAGATTGAAAAAGTTCTCTTCCAAAATTGATGATGGGTGAATGATATTGGTATAGAAATATCAATTAGTGGACCAATGCCCCTATAAATACTCATGTATGAATTAGAGTTAAGTATGAGTAAAATACATTTTGTTTCATAGAAATATATAAGGATATATAAGATCCTCTACCTTTCTAATATCAAACATTAGAAAATAGGAGAGGACTACTAGCTTCAATATTTATTAGCTTTTAAAATTAACTTAAAAAAATAATTAGTCAATAGTTTTATATGTGCACATCATTATATTTATTCGACAATATTAAATTTGAACATTTTAATTTTATTTTTTTCAATGTAAGAAAAGTGCATTCACATTGAGAAATTTACATCAAACAAGTAAGCTAATAATGTTGTGAAATTACATCTTCTTAAAATCTTAACTTAATATATGTTTAAATAAACTATATAGGGTAAAAGCACAATCAGGGGTCAGCTGACTTTTAGTATTTCTAACTAAAAATTAATTTTGGTCAAAAGCATGGTCTAGATAGATTCATTCTAGCTAAGTTATATAAGTTCTTTAACTTTTCTAATTGGATATGTCTATTAAATCCATCTTTAATATCAGTTTGGGTCCAATTACCATAGAAATTAAATTATTTCAGAAAAGTGACATTTGAAAAACTCGTAATATTTTTAATGATATTAAAAAAAAAAATACAAAAACCCTTTTATAGAGATTAGAGTCAAGAATATCCTCATATAGATTTTATAGTGTTTTAATTAGGCATAGTCTATTGTAATTAAAAATATTGCAAGTAGGTATTTTAAGAGTAAAGGGGATGTTGATTTAGAGAAAGAAGAAAATAGTAAATAATATTCGATAAATTTTAAAAACATATGGTGCACTAGAGGAGAGAGACCTCTTCAATAATGTATCTTTCTTTTTTTATTGGGATATATTTGTTATGAAAAATATGGTGGGAGATGAAAATTCTCTATTTTAGATGAGTTGAAATTTGAATTGTTATAAAAGAGAAAATATAAGTCACAAACTAATTTTTATTTCTTCATGCATTAGCTATATATGTCCTCTATAACATATTTTAAAATTAGGGGAAAACATATTTATTTACATATAATTTTTTTGTGGGAACTAGACCCCTAATTTTCAGCATTTTTCAGCAACTGAAAAATCATCTTTAAAAATAAAAAAATATAAATTATTATTAAAAAAATTATTAAAAAATATTAATCATCAAATTCATCCATTTTAACACATTTAATTAGTTTACATCATCTTCAAATTGCAAACATAAATGTCATTTTTATACTATTGAAGTTGAACAACTTTGATTTTGTTAGCCTTTTCGTTTATAAAAGGGTGATAAATTATTGTGCTTTTAACCTATAATTTAAATTAGAATTGAGTAGCTTCTAGTTTATATTGTGTGCATGATAAAAATATACACAATCTAAACCAGAAACTACTCAATTTTAATTTTAATGGATTGTAGAAATCTAGTATTTCTGATATACAATTGTAATTTAAAAATTGAACTTTTAATTACGAATCAATTCAAAATGCTCTATAATCTAAGCTCCAACTTCCTTTGATATAAAAATTTCGTTCCAAATTTCAATTTCCTTAATGTAGATAGAATGTAGATCATATTATGGATCAGACATGAAATCATTTTCGCTTTTTCTATAGGGGAGAGGACCTAGTACTTGAACGTGTTCCAATGGTTGTGATAGCAATTATTAATTTAATACCTACACTTACGGATTTAGTATCCAATGTTTTTTACAACATTGTGAAGAAATTATTTTTGCATTAGTATACAAAAGGAAAGCAAGTTTTTGAACCTTGGGTAAACCTACACCGAAACACAAACTTTCAGAGATCACTGAAAGAACAAATATTAAAGATCACTGAAAGTGTTAAGTACAAGAGACACCCGATAGATAAAGTGGAACCCAACAAGAGAAACCAAAAAAGGAACCCAACGAGCAAGATAAAGTGCAAAATGAGAGAACAGACCTAGTGCAAACTAAAAGAAAAAAATAGTGCAACCTGAAAGACAATAAAACTAATTTTAGAGCAAACTGAGCATCAAACACCGAAAGTCAGTTACAACCCGCAAAAAGTGGATCTGACTTCCACGTCAGATAAAACATTCATATTCTATTTATACAGTTTTATTTTGTTTTAAAACCATTACTTAAGGGACAAGAAACATTATTGTAAGTGTTTTAATCAGTTTAATTAATTTAAAACATGCAGACTAGGAGATCAAGGCAAAGTGGTAAACCCGTGATCATAGAGTTAAGTTTGTTTTACACAAAACTTAATTAGGTCAAAACTATCTTATAAATAGACATTTTAATCATTATAAATATATGAGAGGAGGATGAGAGTAGCCAATGAGAACATCTATGGATTAGACTAAGAGTTTCAAGAAGAAGAACAACAAAAGGTGAATTTGGTTATCAAGAACCATGAACAAAGGCTACCGAGCAACAAGGGGTATTATTCAATCAAAATAGGTGATACACATATACATGTTATCTTAAATGAATCTATAATCAGAAATAGTAGATTTCATACAATTAGGTCTAAGAGTAATTTGCTTACATTCTCACAAGTGAAGCAAAAGTAAAAATCCTTTCAAGGAAGGTGGATTTAACAGTCCTTTGTAAATATCTTAACCGAGTGCAGAGTAAACAGTGTTGCTATAGCTCTTAACAGAGTGGACTTTAACAGGTCTCCACAGATACTTTTAACATGGTAGATCACCAGAAGTGATAAAATAGTAAGTCTTAACTGACCCCTTCCAATCTGCAGATAGTGAAGAATTTGTGGGTGCCATCCCCACCATATTTTACCTTCTTATAGAGATTTTCTGCGATATCATATCATGTTTTATGAGTCAATTACTTTTATGAATGTTTCTATGAATGTTTACATGTTTGATTAGGTTAAATAATTGATATGTCTTACACAAAGAAAGTATAGTACAAATGATTGGATGAACAATTGATTACATAAAGGTTAAAGGATAAAATAGATAAAATTTTTTTAGAGGTATTGATTAACCCCTCCCCTCTCAGTACACACTTCCCATTATTTCCAACAATTGGTATCAGAGATAGAACTCTTATTTGGAAAGCTTAAAGAATTAAGAGAAAAGATCATACACTGGAGAAGTACAGACTTACAAAAGTATTGAGAATCAAAAGCTAGAAATTCAGATCTTCTATGAGTAGTATAAAGAAGCTAGAATCAAGATGAGACAACTGTTAGATGAAAGAAAGATTATGGCTTCTGTCTGTAATGAGACAAATTACCAAGAGGAAGAGATACCAAATCTATTTGAGTCTTCAGGATCTACTATAAGCAAAGCATCAGATACATCATAAGAAAACATCACAAGCTTAAATGAAATCAATCAACATCTAGCTGGTCAAGTGAAATCTCTGCAAATTGGTCAAGAGACATAGATGGTAAGAATGATTGATGTCATGAACAATGCTAGACAAGCTGAAAAAGAGAGAACACTAGATTTTGATGATAGAAGAAAGATTACTGAAAATATACAAGAAAAAGAGTCTGAAATACAAAGACTTACAGAACATCACCATGATATTACTAATTAGATTATTCTTATGAGTCAAGAGTCAAATAGAATAAATGTTGAACTCATTGAAAGAAAAGAATCTATCGGTGAGCTAAGAGAAGAAAATGAAAAGATGAAATAAGAACTCATAAATCAACAACAGCATAAAGAGAAAATCAAAAGAGTTGAAGAAAGAAATAGAAGAATGGATGATTTTCTTGATGGACAAAGGAGAGCCAACAATGGCACTGGACTAGGATTTACAAAGAATGAAGAATCACCCAAACAAGTTGATCTAAAGAATGTCTATGAAAATTTGAGACCAATAAAGTTGACATACAATCACTGTGGAAAGCAAGGCCACACATCAAATATATGCAGGAGAAAAATGAAAGGTATTCCTAAATATACATCTTCAATCATAGGATTTTATTATAAATGTAACAAGAAAGGACATAAAGCATATGAATGTAAGTTTGAGATGAAAAAACCAAAGAAGGAAACCTACATGGACAAATATTGTCCTACTTGTAAAATGTATTGGCACAATAATATTGAATGCTGGAAGAAGAAAAAGCAAGCATGGAAGCCTAAAGGTCAAGAATCTACCCAAGAACCAAAAAGAGTTGGTAACCAGTATGTATGGGATTACAAAACTTGGGAAAATTGTACAATATGTGGAAGATTTGGTCACATTGCTCCAAATTGTATGAGACAATGGTCAAGAAAGCCTAGAGGATGGAATAACCCCAGAATGACATGTTTACACTGTCATAAAGTTGGTCAGCTCAAGAAAGACTGCAGAGATCGAATGACAAAGACCAACAAATTTTCCAATGGAAACACCATTGAAGACATCAGGAAGATGAGAAACACAATGTGGAGGAAAGCTATAAATAATGATGAAGCTAGACCAAGCAATGCAATTGGTAACACCCTATCCAATGGATCTGGTGATATCACCACCCCCACCTAAGAAGAACAAGTAAGTATGGAACTGTACTATACCAAGTTAAATTTTGCATTTTTTCCAATTATACATAGTTAAAAATGCCAAATTAGCATGATTGTAGATGCACTATGGTATTACTTGTTAAATCCTGTGAAAAATATTTCTTCGTTTAATACATACTGAAATGCATCGGTATACATTCAAAGCTGAATTGTCTGCACTTATCGAGAATCATTGGTCAACATATAAAAGCAAAAGTTGCTAGTGTAAATCGAGATCCATCAGTAAACAAGTGAGTTGACAAAGTTGTCTTTACAATACACAAAAACCCATCGGTAAAAGTGACAAGTTAGACGACTTCCCTGAAACATCTCGTGGTCATCGAGAGGGAAGTTAGTGTATCAACTGACGACTCCGTCTTCACACACAGAGAAGTGATTGAGCATTAATGACCTGACCTAGGGAAAATTATATAAATAGACGAAGGAGGAGTTTCATTTCTCACCTACGATTTTGAGCAAAGTCACCAAAGTGATAACAAAGCTAGAAGCGACAACATTGCAAAGCAACTGCAACCTGTTACAAAGCACTCTTAGAAGATTAGTTGCAACAACATAGGTTGAAGTAAGTACAAAGAATAACAAAGAACTTTGTTCATCTTTTACGGAAAGCCCTAAATATTTGAAACAATGGCCATGACTTCAAGAACTGCTTTAAGTTGAAGAACATCAAGAAGGATAAGGTCAATCTTGTAAAGAATTCAACCTATGTGGAACCACATTACAAGATATACCCAGAGGTAGCATCAAAACCTGACAATGCTGGAGCATTCTCGTGAATACCAGCTAGGGTTTTTCTCATCAAATACGTGCGAGCATACATTCACTGCAAGATTGCAAAAATTGGCGACCTAGAGGTTGAACAAGCTTTCAAGAAGCTATGTAATGATGATGAAAACATTGAGGATGAGCACAAGCACATCAAAGTGAAAGGGCTCACAAATTCCCTATTGTTCCCGAAAGTGTTTAAAACTGAGTGGATTCAGTTAGTATTGAGCAGAATTCATAATGATAAGCTATGGCTGGATGAGCCCAAATGAATAACCTGAGATGTTATCCATGCAGTCACCGGTTATCCAATAACTGAAAAGGTAAAGACATTGAAGCATCCACCCAAGGCTGAAATTGAAAAGAATACAAGAGCTAAGTGTGATGGAAGAGGACTGAAGGTATCCACTATCACCGATGATGAGCTAAAATTTGGAGCATGTGTCCTAGGATACAAGTTCTTTCAAGCTTGCAGGATGAACATCATAGAATCTGGTGTAGTAGACACAACATATAAGATTGTGAAGAAAGGAGCTCAACAAGATCTATCTGAACTTCTACTCAAGCAACTAGAAGAGAACCTAAAGAAAATCAGGAATGCAAAATCAAACTCATGTAAATTTGGTTCACTTATCATGTGCATTTTCTTTTACTTCCAAGAATCCTTCCCATCACCAGGAGATGTAAAATGGGACACAAATAGACCAGTCACCATATAGATCAGTGAGTTTATAACATCACTAGGAGACAATTTTGAGACAGTTATGGATGATTATTTTGTTGGATTCAAGGAGAGAATGCAAAAAAGAGTGAAGATCCCCGAGCAACTAATTGAGAAATTCAAGAATGATATATTATTAATGGTAGACACAAATTACACATATATCAAACTTGATGTACCAAGGACAGCATGGCTACAACCACTTGACTATGAAGTGAACATAGCTCAAGCATCCAATGCAATTGATGCATTGATAAATGAGCCCCTAGACAAAACACAACCCAAGTTTGACACCTATGAAGAAGCCAAAGAAAGAATCAGAATTGGCTTGGTTGTGAAACAGATAGACAGGAAAAAGGACAAAATGGTAAAGAACATAAAGAAAAGGCTGTCAATTACAGAGGAAGAAATCAAACAGACAGAAGAAACCAAGGGACAGTCACCCGTTGGTGAGGCTGAGCAGGAAAGTGACTCTAAGTCTACAAATTCAGATACTCCAGTACCTACACCAACCAAGAAGCCTAGAACCACTGCTGCTTCAAGGACTAGAAGTCAAATAGCTAAGGACACAAGTCCTTCACCATTGAAGAAAGGTCAAGTAAGGACCTAAAATAGGAAATTGACAACACAGAAAAGAGGGCCAACAAAAAGAAGAAGGTTCATTAGAACCAAGGAGGACATTGAAGACATAGAACATGATGAAGTTGTTGAATAGGAGAAGAGTAAGATCCTTAAAACCATTGATGAGATATATGCACTAATGATTAAATTAGGATCAATTACTGAGTCCAAAGTAAGAAGATGGTTAACTCTGGATCCCTTGGACCAGAACAAGATTGAAGAGGCAATCATCAAAATGATGAGTACATTTAAATATGTACCAGTACAATTTTATGAAAAAATGCCCAATGCACTATATGACAGAATATCTGTAAGATGGACTTATGCATTGAAGAATGAGAAAGAGGTAAGGGAAAGAGTCCTTGTTTCTCTTATGCCTCCCAAATCCAAATTGGAAGAAATCAAGGAGATGATGGAGAAACATGCACAAGAGTTCTCACCCAATATGAGAGCTTACAAGATACTTGATGGCAAGCTAATAGACCTAGAGAAGGAAAACAAGAAAATTTGGAGTAAGATGTTCAACAGACCTACTAAGGAGGTAAGCCCAAAGAGAAAAATTCTCACAAATGAACCACAAAAGGATGATCAGGCTATTAAGAGCACTGAACCAATCATCATCATAGATGTTGAACTGGACAAAGAGGAAATGGACACATCAAGAAATAATAACACAAATGTTCTAGATGAGACCTGGCCAGACACCACACTAATACATTTGGTACCAAATTGCAACGGCAGTGCCGTTGTAGTTTTTCCGTCACAACCTTGTCATTGTCGCAATTGTGACGACAGACCGTCGCAATTGTGACGATGACAAGGTTGTGACGGAAAAACTGCAATGGCACTATCGTTGCAATTTGGTACCAAATGTATTAGTGCCACCATGGACAACATTATGGATAATACAATCATTGAAATTACCGATGACCCTGTAGAAGAAATTCAGAAACATGAAGATGTCACTGTTGCCAATGACTAGACTGAGGAACAGGAAAATATAATTGGTGTTGCACAGGTGAACATACCGGGCAATATGCCAATATTGATGGAAGCCATCAATATACTCCAGGAAAAGGAGAAAACACCAACCAAAGGTGATAGCATACCTGAGGACAAGGATGATATAGGAAAAAAGGATGCATCTGAGGAAGAAAAAGGCACATCTGAAAGATCAAAAGATGCTACTGATACACAACAAGACAAATCTATTGAAGTAGAGCAACAAGAAAAAGATGTAGAGCAACAAGAAATAGATGGAGAGTAGAAAGAGAAAAGGGAAGAAGAAAAGAAAGATGACACACCATAGTATAGAAAATAAAAATTTGTAGATGAACCCAAGGTTAATGAGGAGAAGTCTTCACATAACCAACACGTTGACACTAAGAAGAAGGTAAAAGAAAGTTCATCTACCAAGCCTTCACCGAGCACTTCAGAGAAGAAAAATGAACTAGCACTAGTAGTTCATAAATCTACATCAACACAAATCTCAAAGAAGAAGAAGATAATAAATTTTTGAGATTCCAGTATGTGATGCTAGAACATTGGATCCAACTGAGCTAACAAAGTATGTAAGACTTTGTGAGGGAAAAGCTATCCAGGATAAGCTTAGGAAGGCTACAAAAGAAACAAAGGTACTTGAGACTACCAAAGACATACTACAATAGATAGTGCTTAACACTAACATTGATCAAGATATTCATATAATTGATCAATTTACCATTCTCACAGAAGCTATCACATCTCAGAATGTCGATGCCGCAAAGACAATTGAAGAGCGTGCATAACAAAAATTCCAATTCAAGCTAACAGAGAAAATAAGCCAAGAAGGGGCAGAGAACAAGGTGAAGCTCTCTGAACTTGTAAGTACATTGGACCCCATCATTTCAAAAGCTATAAACTTAATCCAAAAGTTATGCACTTTAGATCAACTCACTAAGGAGTATCGTGAGAAGATAGCACAAATTGATGCTAATCTACAAGAAAGTGCACAAGGTCTCACAAACAATGAAGATGCAATCAAATTACACTACAAATAGCTCAAGCAAGCAAGAAAGCTGAGAAAGGACACTCATAATGCAGAATCAAAGTTTAGAGATGAGGTAACTAGCTGCAAGCTCTAATTCTACCCAATCTCACTTTACTTCAGCAACATGACACTGACAAGAACACTAATTGCCACCCTAGAAATGTCTATCCTAGACAAAATTTATGATATGCATGCCAGAATTGCATTAGAGCACATGGCTCTAGAAAAACTTAAGGAGAATTGGGAACAGATGATGGAAGAAATGCCAACCACTCATTCCCTTATTTTGGACAATCTGTAAGTTACACATTTTTGCCAAAATTTAGACAACTTGTAAGTTGTACATCTTTGTCCTTAATATCAAAAAATGGGGAAATGCTATGTATATATATCATAAGGTGAAAAGATGAAAAGGAGAAAGGCAAGTATAAGTATACATGTACATATATACTATAATGCATATAGTTAGGGGGAGTCATATAATGAAAGGATATATACATGGTGTACATACTAAGCATGTTAGTATTCACACACATATCAGTTTTTGATACTAATGTCAAAGGGGGAGATTAAAGATATTATTTTTCCATTATTATATAGAAGGAAAACAAGTTTTTGAACCTTCAGTAAACCTACACCGAAACACAAACTTTCAGAGATCACCTAAAGCACATATATTAGAGGTCACTAAAAGTGTTAAGTACAAGAGACACCTGATAGATAAAGTGGAACCCGACAGGAGAAACTGACAGAAGAACCCAACGAGCAAGATACAGTGCAAACCAAGAGAATAGGCATAGTGCAAACTTAAAGAACAAAACAGTGCAACCGGAAAGACAGTAAAACTGATTTCAGAGCAAACCAAGCATCAGACATTGAAATTCAATTACAGCCTACAAAAAGTGTATTTGACTTCCACGTCAGATAAAACATTCATATTCTATTTATAGAGTTTTGTTTTGTTTCAAAACCATTACTTAAGGGACAATAAATATTATTTTAAGTGTTTTAATTAGTTTAACTGATTTAAAACATGTAGACTAGGAGATCAAGGTAAAGTTGTAAACCTATGATCATAGAGTTAAGTTTGTTTTACGTGAAACTTAATTAGGTCAAATATATCTTATAAATAGATGTTGTAATCATTCTAAATATATGAGAGGAGGATGAAAGTAGACAACCAACACATCTATGGTTCAGACTGAGAGTTTCAAGAAGAAAAACAACAAAAGGTGAATTTGGTTATCAAGAACCAAGAACAAAGGCTACCGAGCAACATAGGCATTATTCAATAACAATAGGTGATACACATATACATGTAATCTTAAATGGATTTGTAATAAGAAATAGTAGATTACATACAATCAGGTCAAAGAGTAATTTTCTTACATTCTAACAAGTGAAGAAAAAGTAAAACTCCTTTCAAGGAAGGTGGACTTAACAGTCCTTTGTAAATCTCTTAACTGAGTGCACACTAAATAGTGTTGTTAAATCTCTTAACAGAGTAAAATTTAAGAGGTCTCCATAGATACTCCTAACAAGGTAGATCATCAAAAGTGATCAAATTGTTAGCCTTAACCGACCCCTTCCAATCTACAAATAGTGAAGAATTTGTGGGTGCCATCCCCACCGTAGTTTTTATCTTCTTACAAAGGTTCTATGTAATATCATATCATGTGTTATGAGTCAATTACTTTCATGAATGTTTACGTGTTTGATTAAGTTAAAGAATTGATATGTCTTACACAAAGAAAGTATAGTACAAATGATTAGATGAACAATTGATTACATAAAGGTTAAAGGATAAAAGAGATAAAAATTTATAGAGGTACTGATTCACCCCTCCCCTTTCAGTACACACTTCCCATTATTTCCAACACATTGTACCAATGGTTGTGACCTTAAAGTTGTTTGTACTAATGACGACTACCCATATAATTAAATAAAATGTATATTTTTTCTAAAAAGCAACCAATCATGTGATGCCACATAAAATGCACAAGTATGGGGATCCCTAATCCTACCATGTAGGATTTTGAGAAGCTCAAAGTTAGGGTGCTCAACTATTGGGTCCTCTCCCCTAAATGTCGGTGGGCTGTGAATTTTTTTTAATTCATTTGGTTGGATGAGAGCCTAATGAATGGGTGCACTTCTCACTACGCAAGGTGAATGATGTATATGGTGACATAGCAATGATTTCACGTTAAAGATATCATAATGTAATGATAACAATCGTAGGGCTAAGATGGAGTCATTGATTCAATTTTCCTCGATAGTTTTGTTTAATTTTGGTTAGAGAATAATTCAGTAACAATAAAAGCATGTATTCGGATGTGGTAAATCTTCTATACAACTTGAAAAATGACCTATTGAGAAAATTTCAAATTGGCAGGTGAAAGACACAAATAGTCGCTTGGGGTTCAATAACCGTTCACTTTTTTTCATAGCGACCCCCCAATAACCATTTACTCCATTAATGTCACATGTACCAATAATAGATCATTTATATATGAGTAGTTGATCATTTTTTAGCTTTTTTGATTCTTGATTGGCCCATTTGTGCACTACTACTATTAATTTGTGCACCACTAGTAGGACATTTGTCCACAAGTACTGAATTTTTAGAGTGAGTGGTTATTGGCTCAATGGGGGTCATGTATCAGTCAACACTTTGAAATGACCACTTTTTGACCCTTTCGCTCAAAATGAATACTACAATGTGCATCGATAGTACCCAGAAGATGAAACCTTAGCTCTAAGAAAATAAGTTGCATATGAAGACAACTAAAAAAATTTGTAGCAATATGATATAGTTTTCTACCTTAAGTAAGTGTGCAAAGATAGAAATAGCAACTAATGGTCCCTTTCCCTTATAGACAATGGCAGAAGAGTAGATTACACTTTTCTGCCTTCTTTGTAAATGTGATGCACTTGTGACTGCTTCTAATGCCAACGATTATTTCCTATTCCAAGTGTTATCCAAGTACCTATCTAGTCCTTGAACCAATTGATAATATAGACATGGTCTTCATGATTTCTTTCTTTCTTTTTGTTTTCTTTTTATAAGTACAACAATTTCATAGATTTTTTTGAAGCTTACACAAATTTCTACTTAAAAATTCCTACTTAAAATTTTCTACAAGCAGTGGAAATCATACAGTTTACTATGAAAATCCAATTCTCATAATCTTCTCATGAATGGACAATTATTGTCCGCAAGCTAGACTGGTCTCTGAAACATGCATTGCCAAATTATGGCCTCAGAGTTTCCTGCATAGATGGACAATCTAAAAATATCATGACAACGCGATTTATAATTTTTATTTATTTAAAAAATCTTTTAATTTAGTTAATTGTTCCTATTTATCCAAGGTTCTAATATTTCATTTGTATTATTATTTTTTTTATATTAATTTTATTTTTAAAAGATAAGTTTAATGAGGGTTTGATTGGCATTATGTCTCTAAAATAGGAAGTTTTAGACATCAATATATGTATAAAATTATTAGTTATATGTTAAACTAGTGTTCTCAAAAGATGAGAAAAATAAAAGTAGCATGCATATTCTAATTTAACACTCTATCTCATAAGATACACCCAAAACTAATATTAAAATTAAAAATTAAAAATACTTTGAACGCTACTTACAACCTCAAAATCCTACACCAACCCTCTCACTCTTTTATCTCCCAGAACATCTCCACTAGTTGGTGCATCTCCTCTCTACACACTCCACACCTATTGAGCCTTTAAGAAGCTATTAGTTGTTGGAACCCTTCTTAAAGGAAGGAAACCATTGACCATATCATAATTCTCTTTGATGCTAATTTGTATGTATTAAGCGACTATAGAACACAAGAATGATAAAGTCATTGCCAACTTCAAGCCATCTACTAATCGAACATAAGAAACTTATTAGTACTCTTCACTTATCAATGTACTAAGCCCTCGACACATTAATTTATGTTCTCAATGCTTTTTTCATTTCCTTTCCATCATAGTACACTCTTGAGAGTGCAAAATCATCTCCTTCAACTAGCTTTCCAAACATTTTCAACAAAATTCCTAGAATTTCTATGTCCTTAGATGCCTCCATGTCACCAAATTGGTAATAAAACAAAAAACAAAAATAAACAAATATTGCATAGATAAAGATGCAATTTTTCATTCATTTGATTTAATTCATGTACTAACAAATAAACCATCATGCAAAATTGAGTTATAAGTGAATAGGTAATTGCTCAAGATGGGATTAAATAATGTTTTGATTAAGTTTAAATGGGTTCAAATAAGGTTGAATGTAGGCATTTTAAAATGTTAAAACAATGGAGTCTACTATTATTCTTAGTTTGGTGAATGTTAAAAATCTTCTATAATAAAAGTTAAAAGAAAATTAAGCATCTCTGTGGTGTCTGAAAAACCATGTATTGGAAGTTTAACAAAATATATTTGAGGAATTTTGATGTCAATATTGAGGACATAGTAGGAGAGTAGAATTCTCCATTCATTATTTCTAAAAACGGTATACTATTTATTGTTCTTAATGGCAATGACCATTATTCATAGTTTTTGCTTTAGTTAATCCTTCATTTGTGCTAGTGTCATATCATCTTGCACACTTATGATGATGTCTGAAAAATGACTGCACATTTGTACATCAAATAACATTGCCTCAATTTATTTTGAAAAATGAATCTCAGTATTTTTCATACATAATAAATAATCTAAACCAAAAGATTACCACTCATTCCTGATCCATAGTAAAAGAGCTTACTGATACATATAAAGTGGACTTTGAAACCGAATTTGCCAAATTATGGCTTGAGTTTACCTGTATGCATGGACCATCTGAAAGTAACAAGACAAGAAGTCCAATGAAGCATACATTTTTAGTATCCAATTGATAGCTTCTTAGTTATGGGAGGGCTCTGGGGTATATACTAGAGATTGATAACTAGGTATAGAAAGAATCAGTTTGGATATATTTTATGACCTTTTTCCCCTTGCTTTCTTGAAATTTTGATGGTTGAGATATAGAATAGGAAATCTAAAGGACATGAATTCTCGCAAACTTTATTTTGTGTGCCACATTTGGAGGATAGATTAGATTATGTATATATATGTACATAGACATACATACATATATATATATATATATACATATATATATATACACACACACATA
>MU224349.1:160899-188859 GCA_018584345.1 Thuja plicata | reverse complement strand
GTGAAGGAATTCTTTTATTTTGTTAAATTTATTGTGGGTTTTTAAAATTATTATCTAGTGTTTCTTTTATGGCCTCAAACATTATTAGATCAACAATTTTTGATGTTGTCGATGGTTTGGTGGTTCTAGAAGATGGTTCCTTCAAAGAAGTGTCATTGAAAATTTGTTCCCTAGGTGCTCTATGAGGAGCGATTCTCATCCTTTTCTAGATGTGGCATTATCTATTTCAAAGTTTCATAGTGGTATAAATTGACTTGAACATTTTATTGGGTAGGTTATTATTTTGGGAAAACTCCCCTCGAAAGCATACTAAGAGATTATGTTAACAAGAATTGGGCCCTACTTGGAATTCATCTTGATATGGTATAGTATAGAACCTCAATAGGGATTTTCCTTTTCACTTGTTTGAAGCTAGTCATGTAAAAGTCATTCTTAAACAAGGTTCTTGGTATGTCTATGTTTCCCTTTGGATTCTTATCCTTAGTCTTGAGACTTTTCAATCTTTAATGAAAGGACCCTTTGTATGTGGGTTTGCATATAATTCCCAAGATTACCTTAAACTTGCTAGAATTTTCTAACCATGATTGCTAGCTGTTTGGGTAAGGTTAATTATGTTGATCTTAAGAGATTTTTTTGGCCCAACTAGAAAACCATGCTTATGTAGAAGCTAACTATTTATTTTAGATGTAAGTCCTCCAATCATTAGATGAATTTCCTTAGTTTTCCCATGCAACAAGTCTACTACTTAGTTTGCAAAGGTTTTGTCTACAAAAAATGATTATGGGTGCACAACATTAGTTTAGGAATACCAATTAGTGATTTCCTCAACTAATATCTCTATAAATACTTATGAATTAGGGTTAACTACATGTAAAATACATTTTGTTTAATACAAGTTATCAAGGATATATTAGGTCGTCCACTCTTTTAATATCGAATTTGGGAAAAGAAGAAAGGACTGCTAGCTTAAATTAACTTAAAAAATACAATTATTTAATAGTTTTACATGTACATATAAGATAGTATTTATTAGGTCATATTATATTATTTTTGAATGTAAAAAAGTTATTTTTTAATTAACAATTTTCTATCCAACACATAATCTTACATACTATGAAAGTAC
The DNA here is from genome assembly GCA_018584345.1 of Thuja plicata. Taxonomy (NCBI): domain Eukaryota; kingdom Viridiplantae; phylum Streptophyta; class Pinopsida; order Cupressales; family Cupressaceae; genus Thuja; species Thuja plicata. The sequence goes on along the minus strand of MU224349.1, from coordinate 187,736 downwards.
TCTTTTTAAAATCATTAAACTAATATGAATTTTATATATATATATATATATATATATATATATATATAACTGAAATGCTAACCATGAATCAACCAAAAACAACCTAAAATCTAAGCCCCGCCTTCTTCTGATTTGACATTTCCTCACAAATCTCACTTTAATAAATGTAGGTGGAATGTGGATCATATTATTAAATCGCCGTCTCTTTTCCTAAAATTTCGGTGGGCTGTGAATCCCGCGTGGAAAAGCTTTCATCTCATTTGGTTGGCTGATGGCCAAATGAAGATGAAAGTTTTTTTCCACGCTCATCGCCAATGTAAGATGGATGACGTATTTGACATTTAATGTGAAATATGTGACGCAGGGATGATAAAAGTCGCTGAGCTGAGATGAAGGCAATTTTCCTCCACATCTCTGTTTTTTTTCAGTTAGAGAAGAAATTCGGTAACGAGCAAATCATGGGTTCGAATCTGGTAAAGCTGCACCCATAAATTCTCAGCACTACCAAATCGGCTTATATTTAGGAGGATCAAGATTTGGATCACATTCTTGTCTATCATCGAGTATTTTTTAGATTTCTGTTGGTATTATCATGGAATGCAAGGAAGAGGAGCACAAGTCTGGAGAGCATGGGAAAAAGAAACGTGAGGGAGAAAAGTGGGGGAAACGTCCAGCAGAAGATGAAGTTCATGATTTTTTTTCTCTGGTAGACAGAATTCGTGAAATGCACAAGCTTTATGAACAGAGGCCAATGAATTGCTCTTTTGCAGTAGAAACGCCCACTTCCCAGATTGTGGATGGCGACTTTATCAAAGGTAAATCTCCATGGAAGTCATCTTTCCAATTGGAAGATTTTTCTGCCTTAGCTAGGAAAGATTGTAGTTTTAATGGTTGTTCAAACAACACAAACACTTCGGTGGTGTGTGAAAAGCCTTGTATTAGGAGTGATCAGATTATGAGTGTGAGAAGTTTTGATCTGAAACTACTGCAGAAGAGTAGATTACTCTTTTCTGCATTTACAATACTCTTTTCTGCCTTCTTTGTAAATGAGATGTACTGGTTACTGCTCTTAATGCCAATGATTATTTTCAATTTAACTTATCAGCCAATTGCCTATTTAGTCATTCAACTTACTTATACAGACATGGTGGTCAGGTTTTTTCTCTTCAAAACTACAACAATTTCTTAGATTTGGTTGAAGGTTCGCAACTATTGTAAAAGAAATACACAGCTTTGTACTTAAAGATTCATATAAACTCTGGAAATGGTTCAGTTTACTCGGAAAAGTCAATACTAGTAACCATTTCATGAATGGACAGTGATTGTCCACAAACAAGGCTGGTCTTAGAGTTTTCCAAAACTAAAAATAACACGAGAAAGAGAAAGAGATTTAGATTGCATTTGCCACCTGAATGCCTAAATTTGAAACAAACTCACCTTGTAGTGCATACTTGGGCCTATTATCAACCTCTAAATCTCTTTTGCCCAACAATCCTCACACAAACCAAATTTTATAAAATTTTCATATTGTTCATACGAAATTATATGAATTTTCTCCAAATTAGTAAAAACATACGTATTCAAGCAACCCACGAGAAACACAAAAATTGAACATTTCAACTCTCAGATTTTATATTATCAGGTACATAAACATAATTTTTTTTCGCTCTAATGAAGATGAAACTATATTCCAACTCTTGAATTCCATAAACTATGAGGTATTCTTTCTTATAATGGTGTACCTTTTACTGTTGTTAATGGAAATCATGATGATTCATGGTTTCTGCTTTAGCTGTTCTTTTGGTTTGTACCCATGCCCACTTAAGATATTTCAGTCAGAAAAATAAGGTGGACTCTGAAACAGACGGGGCTAAATTATTGCCTGAGTTTTTCCTACAATGATGGGCCCTCTGAAACTAACAAGACAAGAAGCTCTGCAAAGCACTCATCAATGTACAACATATCTATAAGTAACCAGGTATAGTTTAGTCAACAAGAAGGTAAAAGTTAGCTGTGGGTGAGACACAATTGAATAACTAAAAAGCTCATCATCCATGGCCACTTATATAAGAGAACGTTAAAGAGCTTTTAAACCTTTTTCTGCTTTTTAAAATATATATGGGACATGTTTCTTGTGTGCCTGAATTGATTCCTTGCAAATCAGTAAAGAGAACGTTACAAAGTTTTTAAACTTGCACTTTTCTTTTTTGCTTTCTTTTCTTTTATTTTGTATGCAACATGTTTCTTGTGTCTGAATTGATTCCTTACAAATCAGTAATCTTTGATTTGTGTGCCCAAGTGATTTTGGGATTTGACTGGCCTCCAAGTGCCCAAGAATTCAGTAGCAAAGGGCAGAAGAGGTCTGCACATTATTCTCTTTTTAGGATGCGTTTGATTAAATGATCTCCTTTTCTTGGGAGATGGAAATGATTTGATAAAGAACAAGTTGGTAGAGGAGAAATTTATTTGAAATTCAGTTTGGAAAAGAACAAGTTAATTGCAGACCCATAATAGTTTATGAAGTAATAGAAACTACCTAAAGCAATTCTTCTTAGGGTTTGCAATTAACTTCCACAGAAAGATCAGATTACTATTAAAATTAGCATCACAAAGTTTAAAATTATGAAAAGAATTAATATGCTCAAAGATGACATTACTATTAGCCAGGGATCTATAAACATCTTTGGCCTTGAGGTTTCCAAATAATGTGTCATCAAACCATTTAAAATTAGAGAAGTGCTCATCCTCTTCTACACAAGTGACCAGGGGGTTGATAGCCTTACAAGCCTCTTTAAGAATAATATAATTTCTCAATTGACCCTAAGGAATGTTGAAATTTTTTACTAAGTGTATACACCTAAAATATGGTCAAAGCTAGTCAAAGCTAAAATTATTTAATATCAATACATTTGGATTAATTAAAATAAAAAATCAAATAGCTATTTAATTGAATTAATCATTTGATTATATAGTTCATTAAATAATTAAATGAACAAACATAATTGAACCTTATGCCTTGATCATGGCTAACTCAACTCACATCTAACCCACCCCAAGCACCTTGGGAAATCCTATAAATAGGATTCATCTTTAGTGTAATTCATATTCATCTTCATAACAAGTGCACTATAGGAAAATTGCATTAGAGAGCGTAGTAATTTAGCTTAGAATTCTCATATAGGGACGTCATAATGGAGGAATTGAAGCAAGATTTGAAATATTTTCATCATTTAGGATAACAATTTACTTTTATTTGCATCAATTTAGCTTTCATTTACATCAATATTTGCATCTTAGAACATAATTGCATCCATCTTTGCATATTATCATTCTAGTAGTTGTCACTTGAGAATGCTTTTTTGCTGACAACAATCTTTAATTCCTTTTAGTTAGAGATCCATTTAATGCTCTCAGTTATTTCAATTTGAATTATTTAATTAGGATAGGATTATTGATTTTAAGTTGATATTTGACTGAATCAATGTTCCATGAAGGTTTGTAAGTAGATTACACACATAAAAATAGTGCCCACGCCTCACTAACTTTTTTCATGCAGTTTTGAGTATTTTGGTGTAGATTTGACATTTGTAGGTTTGACATTTTTGAGTATTTTGGTGTAGATTTGACTAACAGACTATGCCTCTAAGAAAATGTTTAGCGCTTGTAAGAAGAATTTTAGCTCATGCATAATAAATTCTAACACTTGAGAAGTAAAGTTTAGCGTTTGTACTTAAAAGATCAATGCCTATAATTAGGAAGTTACAATTTAAACTTTATTTTAGCGCCTATACATATTCTTTTTTCTTATTTTCATTTTCTTCTATCACCTACAAGTCAATTTCTATTGCTTAGAATTTTAGCACCTGCAAGCTAAAATTTATGGCATGTGAGTAAAGTTTTAGCGCCTATGAGCTAAATATTAGCGCTTACGAGCTAAAGTGTAGTGCATATAAAATTATTTATGCCACCTATAAATTTGAGCTTAAGACTATAAAATTTCAAATCAAATTTTGTTGAAAATGTGTTGCAGATGACTAAATTTAAGAAAGTTCGTAAGCCTGCACTCAGATTACATAGTTATTACAAGGTTAAAAAAATATGCTTGGAAGGTACATTGGGCAAATGAGATGGAGAAGCTAGGTGAGGAAGGTAAAGCTCATGATAGGTATATTAAACTCATAAAATATTATCAGGTTTTTTATCAAATTCCTATGATTGGCATGTATGCTTCTCCCTTTTAAATATTTTCATTCATTTGTCAATTGTTTGGATTTCCTTTACTTTCATTTCTTGTGTTGGATTAACGTGTGTGGAAGGGGATGCTTAGGAGATGGAACAATCACCGAGGTAATGCATAGTGAAGATAAAAATTCTCAAAAAATGTGCATAACTTTGAATAAGGTGCACACTAGAATCCTTTCATCTTACATGTACCTTTCATTTCACTTTTGGAAAATTTCAAATTAAAACACATATCTTAAGTAGAGAGACCTCATTTGTTTGTGAAAAAAGATAGTAGGCATATGTTCTCACCTTTCTTAATGTGATAAGAATGAAAAATCTAGTAGAGTTCCATTAGTTAAAGGTCTAAAAACAAACATCATGTCTATTTTGTTTGTAGAATAAAGGAAATAGGTATATGATCTCACCTTTCTCAAGGTGATCAGGATACCAGACTTATTATTATCTCAAAGTTTCTTTGAAGTAGTACATTTTTATTTTCAAGCCAAAGTAGGCTCACCTCCTGAGAGTTTCCTTAATGAGGCCAGTGAGAGGGACAACCCAAGGTTAGATACAACATTTTTTCCATGGTAATCGAACCCACTAAAAAATGAAGTCCTTTCATTATTAATGGGGTTAAGGTCAAAGAGATTTGAATAATATCCTTCCTCTAGTAGTCCTCAGGGATTGTGAAAAACCTCTCTGGCATTGGTGGGAAATTCTTGTAAGAGAGGTAAAATCAAAATCTCTTTGAAAGTAATCTTTACTAAAACCCAGTTAAGTAGTAAGCCTGCCTATTTTATCCATGTTAAGTCAAAATTAACCATAGCTAGCTTGCTTGAAGTTTTTTTCTTGTGAAATACCTGGTAAAATGATCAAGAACATGCACTTTTTGTATAGATTAGAAGTTGAAAACAAGTGTTAGTGTGTTTTTTGTGGTTGATGATCTCATAAATAAGACTTGAAATAATCTATTTAGAACTAAAAAAAGCAAACAAAAACTCCAATAATTCACGGATTGAGAAGAGATCAGGAAGTAAAACACTTGTAAACAATTAAACAACTCCTATAAACAATCAAACAATGCCTATGCAGAATCAAACATTGCTCTTTGTCACTAGAAAAGTGCCTGTGAATATTAAAACAATGTCTGTGAACTTTAAAATAATCCTATAAATTGTCAAATCAAAACACTGAGCATTTGTAGAATTTTTGAGCCAAAACCAAAAGTATATTTGGATACACTTTTTGGATTTTGGTCTATTTCAATGAAAATAGAGTTAAAATTAACCATCATTTGGGTTGTCAAGCAAGTTGATCTGTTTGCATTAGGTTTCAAAACCATCAAATCATTGTTGAAGTGTCAAACTATTATTGATTTTAGATTCCTAGACGTTCATGATTAAAGGATTTATGGTCCTTTTCCTAGAACTAAAGAGACACCAATAATTATCCATAGTCTTCATCATAGATTTACATCCTTCTCTATGGGACTTTTATCCAAGACACTTTCTACATTGATCCAAAAAAACCACATTGAAACTTCTAGCCTTATCAAATTCTTGGACACCTTTAACTTAGATTTCAAACTTAGCCAATTCACTCAAAAGGATCTTCCTTCAAGGAGGGTCATGATGTATTTTCATGCCAGTCGAGAACAAGGGCTTTTAAGTACATTAACGATAAGATGAAATATTGTATCGTGAAGAAGAAAATCCTAAACACGAAACTCAATCTTAATCACCTTTTCATCAAACACATCAAGTTGAGTCTAACCAACAAGAATAATAAACACAAACCATTCAATAAAAAATTTATAATTAATGGGATGATGCTAACAACCATGACAATGGAAACAACAATGAAAAACATGAAGACATAACTGAAGAAAATATCAAGGAAGCACAACAGGACATTCATTTCATGAAGATGATGGAAAAAGTATTAGAAAAGGAAAAGGAAAGGTATTTCTTGACCTTAGCCCAATTAGGGGTTAAGCTTTCACATGATTAGGATGTATCAAGACTAAAACATGGTGAGATCAAAGTTAACCCTCTAGGGGTCCTAACTAAACACATTCAATCACTTCAAACCCAATTGGATAATGTTCAAAAGGAAGCTTCTCCCAATAAATACACAATAGAACCTATTTGTCCATTTTCTTTTGATAAGATCTTGGTCATGATACCTTTCCAACCTAATTTGGTATTCACAAAATATGATAAATATATGGGAAAAACTAACCCTCAAGACCACATTAAGGAATTTTGCACATTAAGAATGGAATTCATCCATGAACCAACAAACCTAAAAAGCTTATTTCCAAGGAGTTTAGGTGGACAAGCCATGGAGTGGTTTTCCAAATTACCACTTGAAATTTAAAACTTCAAATAATTGGTCTCAAATTTTGTCAACCAATACTCCCATAATATTGAACTTGAGGTAAACATGTTATATTTGTGCAATACAAAATAAAGGAATGGGGAATCATTTTTGAATTTCCCACAACATTGGAGAAGAATTCTCTCAAAATACCCAAGAAGTGTTCTAAAAAAGGAGAACATGGACATCTTCATCAACAATTTAAATAATAAAATGAATTTCTGGTTACAACTTTAATATCCCCAAACTTTTGACAAGATGATTGAGAATGGAATGAAAATAGAAGATTCTTTAGTGAGGAAAGGGGAACGAAAGCTTTACAAGGATAACAAGAGGTTTTCAAACAACAATGCCACATATAGAAATAATTCATCAACCAACAACAATGATGATAAACCCAAATTTTGGTTTAAGAACATAAATAAGAACCTTGTAAATGATTGTGAGGTGGAAGAAAACAATCTAAAACCTAAACCATTTTATCTTTCTAGTGGTTTTAAAAATCCAGTGAACAATATTAACCCACCCAACAACACATCTTGAAATAACAATAATAACAAAAATAACAATGGGAACAAGAAAACAACATCATAATTTATGTCCCAATTCACTTCTTCACCAAGATGGAAATTCACTCTATAGGGAGAACCTCTTGAACTAGCCTTCAAGATACTCCCTCCAAAACAATTATAACTCTACTCGAGGCAATAATTTATGAACCCCAAGTTAAAAAATCATGGTGGAATGAATGAAATCATTGTGAATACCATAGAAACAAGGGACATAAGACAAATGATTGCATGAGATTAAAATATGTGATTCAAGATCTCAATGAAAATGACACCATTGAAGTAGATGTAACTACAAAAAATGAAGATCACACAACTTTCAAAACTCCTTTCTTAAATCATGAGAAGAGTGAATCTTCAAATACAAACCAAAATAACTATTGGCAAGTTGATACTATAGATATTATATGACTAATTTTGTGTTGTCATTACGGAAACAAATTCATATAGGATTTTTGACAGTCAGTTCACAAACCTTGAAGACCAAAAATTGACTAAGTATAGAAGGCAGTGCAGTTAGAGATATATCCATTGATCATAGCACCAATGCACGTGTGTATGATTGAGTCATGGTATGCATCTTTGGATATAATATTATGGATATAGTATTATGCTAAATATACACATGAAGGTTCAGATATATCAGTATGATGAAGTTACAGCAAGTCCAAGTGCCCTAGCAGCTCGACAGAACAGAGCATGGAGCTGACTCCAGTTTTTTATTAGCGCATGTTAATTTTTTTTCCATTGGCTATGTGCCTATTGTAATATGATTGTAATTATGTTATTAGAACTCATGTAACACACTTAAGCCAATTTATTTCGAAGTGTTGTGTATGTTGTTTTTGGGCCGACTAAGTCCTAATTTTCGGTCACGTCTATTGAGTATGTATACATACTTAACATGTATTTTGTATTAGATGTCGCATGGAAAAGAGAAATATATAGCAAGTAAGATAACAGAGAAAGAAGGATAATTGGCATGAGATAAATCTCTATCAGTGATTATAGTTTCAGCGCACAAAAGGAACTGATCAGACAAGCAGTGTCATAACAATAGTTCAATTGACATATATAGTGTGTATCTCTCATCACGAGGTTGTAGCCTTCTTCTTTATTGAGAAGTGAGCTCGAGCAGTGATCCATCCACCTTTAACAAGGTTTTGTAAAGACTCCTAATAGGTTAATTGTCCTTGCATTATAAAGACTTCTCCTAATAGGGAAAAGGAATTCTAACAAGTTCATAAGATTAGTGCAATTATTTGTGGGTACTAATTCCCACCAGGGTTTTCCTCTGATCAAGGTTTCCCCATAAACATATTTTGTGTTATGTGTTAATGTGTTATTCTTAATCAATTATCTTTTTGGTTTAAGTTTGAAATTTATGAATTATACTAAACATTGATTCACCCCCCTCTTAGTGTTTCTAACAATTGGTATCAGAGCTCTGGTTCTTTAAGTGAAGTATAACCACTTGAGGAGATAATGGAGTCAACATAAGTGAAACATCTGAAAAATAATCTTGAAGCAGATCTTGAAGATCTTGATAGATATGAAAAATAAAATGAAGAACTAAAATTGAAAGTTGATGGATCACAAATGCTCATCAAAAAATTAAGAAAATATTTGAAAGATTGCTCTACGAATGATTTGGGAAAAATGGTCAAAAATTTGAATGAAGAAAACATGTCTCTGAAGGAAAAGATTGAATATTTGAATGAACAAATAATAGATAGCCTAACAACTATTGAAGAAAATACCAAAGAAATTAAACAATTAGATAAAGAAATTATGCAAGAAAATATGAAGATCTTGGAGTTGGAGAACATCAATAAAAAGACAGAATCCATTTTGACAGAAGCCAAGAATCATATTGAAAAATTACACACAAGTTTTGATCTATTACAATCATAGCTTTATGCACAAAAGTTAAGAGGTGATACCGTTGGTGTTGGATACAATGAAGCACAAATTCAAATAAATACAATCCAAGAAATAAAGAAAGTACAAGAAGAAACCATAGAAGCCAAGGCAACTGAGAATCTTGCAGAGGCTAAAGAAGAACCACCTAAAGATGAATGCAAAGTAGTTAACCGCACTTGTTATGCTTGTAACAAACAAGGACATAAGGCAAGAGAGTGTAAAGAGGTAAGACCTTTCAATTTTTATTGTTTTTCATGCAAAATATTTGGTCATAGAGTAAGACCTTTCAATGGTTATTGTTTTTCATGAAAATGATTTGGTCATAGAGCCATACACTATAGATCAAATCTAAGAAATCAGACACAACAAAATCAAAGAATTCAGACGTATTAGAATCACAGAAATCAATCATAGAAAATTTATCAAAACATTATATGTTAGATATGTAAGTACAAGGGACACACAGCTAAACAGTGCAACATGGTTAATCATGTCAACAAGCCTCCAATAATCTGTCATTCTTGTAACAAAGTTGGACACATCTCAAGGTTTTACAGAACTAGAACACAAAGACAAGAAAGAACTAATAAGTCTCAAGGATCTCTATTTGAAGAATCTGGAGAGGTCAAGTTTGTGAAATCCATAGAAGATTGAGGCAAAATATGGATTGAAGTAAAGAAAGATGATGGTGTTGACAAAGTAGTATATGCATCCATAGTGGACACAACTTCTACTTCTGGTTAGATGACCTTAATGGTCATAGGGGGAGCTAGACAAGCTCTAAACCCCTGTGCAGTAGGTATACTCATCTCTGAGTATGCACATTCATTTTTATGCTTTTGGTAACATTTTGTTACAGTACGCAAGAGCGCAAGGTTCTAAGAAGAGCAGGAACTAAAATTGGAATTCTCAGTGGAAACCGTGTTATGACAACAAGAAATAGAAGAATATATGAGGATTAAAGAAGAAACACTAGATAATCTTCTCCCTATTTTCTCACATGATGAGAAGGCAATACTGTTAGATCTAGTAAAACCTCATCTAAGAACCAAGACAAGAACTCTTCACATTATGAATAAAGAGTATGAGTTGGTTGGAAAAGAGACTGAAAAAGCATTCGAGCAAGTGTTTTTGAACAGACGTATGTATCCATCAATGATGCCTACAACTAAAGTGACTCCAGTTCCTTCCAAACAAGAAGAAGAACCAAAGATTCTTAATGTGCCTATGACAGGTCCACAAGATTTTGCGCCCAAAGTTCCATCACCCTCTGATAGAGTCAAGGATTTAGATGAAACCATTATGATTAATGATGTTAAAATAACAATGACAGCTTCAGATAATGACTTGAACAAATTTGAAAAAGCATTTGTTAGCACTAAAGATGAGAAGTTATGCACTAATAATACCTCCTTGCAACAAGATGAAGTTCTTACTGAAGACTCAATAGGTTTAAATAATGAGGAAAGTAATCAATCTAATAAACTGCCCTCTGTGGAGATCCGAGTGAAAAAGGAATGTATGGATGTAAGTCAAAATTATATATTCACTCCATTTATCAAACCACTAATATCATTGTTGTCAACTTTGACCCCTGACTCAGCAAACCTAGATGCATGGGGAGAAGAAGACTTGATCAAAATTAGTGTATTAGCCATGGAGAAAGAAAAAGAGAAACAACTTATGAGAAATCCTCTCTTTCTTGAGTCAGTAAACATTTTGAACAACCTAGTGCCAACAGGGAAGAAATTGGCAAATATTCAATCAGTTGATGATGTCGATAGCATCTTGACAAGCTTCAAAGAAAACTTCACAAGTCTAGTAGACTCAGCTACAAAAAGGAAAGGTTGGATTAACTAATAAATAACTTCTCATTAGATCTAAACTCATTGAAGATTGGTCAAGCAATTCTGAAAGAGTTAGCAGCAAAAGGAAAAAATGTGATAGCTAACTATATGGACAGAGGCTAATTCATTTCTGAACACATCAAGAAGATTGAGGAAGCAAATATCTTGGTTGAAAATATAAGGAAATCAGTTGAAACCTCTTCTCAAGAAATCAATATCTGTAGCAACATCTATCAAGGGTAGATAGATAAAATTGAGAAAGCCAAGATAGAGATCAACAAGATAAGGACCAGATAAACACAACTGAGAAATGCACTTGCACCTTCCTTAGCTGTACTAAATGAGAACATCAAACAGATTGATGCAACTATTGTCACATATGATCAAGGCCCCTACATGGATCTGGTAAATATGGAGAAGCTCACATATGCATTATGCACCCATCTTCAGATTGTTGATGCACTCAAGGCATTTTGGAAACAAGAAATCAAGAATCTGCAGATTTCATATCCAGATGTGTACTACGAGTAAGTACTTAGAGAATTTTAGTTTTTGACACCTTTTTCATTAATGTCAAAGGGGGAGTATACTATATAAATTAGATTGGTGTATATAAAGGAGATTGGTTTATATAGATAAAACTATGGTGTATAGTTTGGAAATATATAGCAGTTTTGTGTTAAGTCAAAGTTCAGTAACTTAGCCACATTCCTTTGTTGCCATTAATGAAAAAGGGGGAGATTGTTGGAAATTTGATAGTACAAATATTATATGACTAATTTTGTGTTTTCATTATGGCAACAAAGTCATATAGGAGTTTTGATAGTCAGTTCACAAACCTTGAAGACCAAAAATTGACTAAGTATAGAAGGTAGTGTAGTTAGAGATATATCCGTTGATCAGAGCACCAATGCATGTGTGTATGATCGATTCATGGTCTGTGTCTTTGGATATAAGATTGTGGATATAGTATTATGCTATGTATACACATGCAGGCTCAAATATGTCAGTATGATGAAGTTACAACAAGTCCAAGTACCCTATCATCTCGGCAGAACAAAGCATGGAGATGACTCCAGTTTTTTATTAGCCCATGTTAATTTTTTTTCTATTGGCTATGCACCTATTGTAATATGATTCTAATTATGTTATTAGAACTCATGTAAACATGCTTAAGCCAATTCATTTGGAAGCATTGTGTATGTTTCTTTTGGGATGACTAAGTCCTAGTTTTAGGTCGCCTCTATTGAGTATGTATATATACTTAGCATGTATTTTGTATTATATGTCGTATGGAAAAAGAGAAATATATAGAAAGTAAGATAGTAGAGAAAGAAGGATAATTGGCATGAGATAAATCTTGACCAGTGATTAGAGTTTCAGCGCACAAAAGGAACTGATCAGACAAGCAGTGTCATAACAACAGTTCAATTGACAGAATTAGTGTGTATCTCTCATCAGGAGGTTGTAGCCTTCTTCTTTATTGAGCAGTGAACTCAGGTAGTGAGCCATACACCTTTAACAGGGTTTTGTAAAGACTCCTAATAGGGTCATTGTACTTGCATTGTAAAGATTGCTCCTAACAGGGCAAAGGAACACTAACAAGTTCATAAGATTAGTGCAATTATTTGTGGGTACTAATTCCCACCGGGGTTTTCCTCTTATCAAGGTTTCCCCGTAAACATATTTTGTATTATGTGTTAATGTTTTATGCTTAATCAATTATCTTTTTGGTTTAAGTTTCAAATTGCTGAATTATACGAAACACTGATTCACCCTCCCCCCTCTCAGTGTTTCAAACAATAACAAGAAGGGAAACATCAAGGTAAAATATTCCCACACCTATGAAAAAACTATAAATTCTTTATCCAATTTTGAAAATACCATCAATGTCATAGCAGTGAAAGATTAAAAAGACAGAGAATCCTCCAATGTTGTAACTAGGGGACAAGCATACAAATTTACCCTACAAGGTGCATCCAAAAAGAAAAAACCAAAAAACTTTGCATCAACAACACTAAAACAATACAAATTGGTGGACCAACTCCTAAAAAATCCTGCCTAAATATCTATCTTGGAGTTGTTAAAAATACCTAGTTCACATAAAGAAATTTTGGAAAAAGCCTTGGTTCATATGATAGTCCCTAACAATTTGGATGTAGAACAATTTTAGACCATAGTTGGTCATATTATTGCATCACATTTCTTATCCTTTTTTGAGAAATATTACATGTCCTTAAATCATCCTCAAAACTTACCCTTGCACATTGAAGTCCTAACCCACAAGAATAGAGTCAAAAGAGTCTTGATATATGGAGGGGCAAGCTTAAATATATGTGATTTGAACCTTGTTAAAGCCTTGGGATACTTTAAAAATACTATGAATCCTAATAGGAATATAAAAATTAATCTTGCAATGATGAAGAAAGATCTTCCAAGGGTATGGTCATTCTACTAATTTGAGTTGGATTTATTCAAAAGGAGACAATTTTCCAAGTTCTAGACCTCAAGTCAACCTAAACCATATTGTTGGGAAGACCATGGATTCATGAAACACAAGCTATTCCTTCTACTTATCATTAATGTTTAAAGTATGCTTATTTGGGACAAGAAATAATAATTACCGGTGACCTTAACCCTTTCCAATATTGTAATAATATCAAAACAGTTACACATTTCTTTGTATGAAATAATAGTGAGGCTGCCACATTAGATTCATCCCAAGAACAAGCTAAAGAAGAAACTCCTACTATAAGGATGTCATACAAAAAGAGGGAAAAGGAGAAGGAAAATGATGGTTCCACTAGTGAAAATGGTACTCCATCCACATCAAACAAGGCTAAAGAGAAGTTTGGTCTTCCGCATTCAAGTGATGGAAATACTAGATCCTCTACTTCAGTGATTCTAGCCAAGGAGAAAAGGAACCAAAAGGTAGAAAGTTAGAAAAGAGGATGGAAAAGGAAACACACTATCAAAAGATGGATACATTAATGAAATACTTTGAGAAGAAACGTAAGGTTCATCATAAAGGGGTAGGAGAATATTCCCTATCTATGGTTAATTTACCCCTTTCTCCCAAGTCACATGGAAATCCATATACCTGAAGTCCTCAAAGGTAAAATGGAAATTTTGTAAGTGCTAGTACATCAATAGAGGTAGAACAAAAAAACAAATTAAATAATTTTTATTATTTAATTCATGTCTTTGTCCTTTTCATCTTTTCTCCGAAAATGAATTAATTTAAATAATTAATTCATTTTTTCACATGTATCCTAACTTTAACCCTCCTTTAACCAAACCCTCCAACCTAACCAACTAACTAACTCTTGATCCCAACCAAACTTATCCCCTTAACCTCCATCTAACCCCTAACCCACTAACAAAGCCATAAACTAACCTAAGGTTAAACCAACCTTATCCCTTCAAACTTCCCCCAAACTAATCTTATCCTAACCTCCTCCAAATATGTGCACATTTTAATTTTAATTAACTAGGATAATAACCTTAATTTTTGGTGGCATCCCTCCAAATTGAACACCTATTATCCCCTCCACTTTTCATCCTTTGAAGTGCCACATTTCATGTAGGATGACAAGTGTTGAATTTTGGAGACCCCTCATTGCACTCCCATCTTATTTAAAACACTCAATTTCCTTCACAAATCATCTACTTTTATTGCATGCAACCTCATAATGTCATTTTTTTTACTCATATTAGTTGTATTAATTTCATCATTGTCAATTCATTTTAGCATCCATCTCATATCCATCTTAGCTTTAATTTCATACATTTTGGCTTAATTATTTACATTGCATAGTATCAAATCCATAATTGCATCCATTATCATCATCGATCACATAATCATGGAGCTCATTGGGCACTCTTGAAGGCTAATTTTGTGAGTACACATACCAAATTACCAAACAAAGGACATATCCTCAACAAACAAGTATTAGATTTTTCATTTTATTAATTTCTTATTAATTCTTCTTTTATCATTCAATCTTGAGTGTTTTATTTCAATTTGTGTAGCTTAGAATATTAATTTAGTCTTTTATTTACTCAAATTTTATTGCACATAGTAATATTTCAAATTTCTACCATCAACTATGATCAGCTAGCTTTGAAGCATGAATGTTAAATATCCAAAAATAAAAGTATAAAAATAATAAGATACAACTAAAAATGACTAAATCCTTATGACTAAGGAAAGAGGGTTTTACAAGGCCCCCTTAACCTCAACCAAAACCAAGGGTTTTATCTATGAAACCCTAACCTGAGCAATGGTTTTTAATAAGTCTCCCATAACCTTAGATTCCACTAGCAACAAGATAGAGAAAGAATATCTCATTGGAATCGAAAAAATCCCAAGAAATGAAGAGTACCAAAGGGGTTTAAGAGGAACTCAAAACCTCCAAATAAGGTTTTGAAAGGGCTCCCATAACCAATTTGTAACCATCAGCTAAGATAATCCAATATCTAGTCCACAAATCTCTTTCACAATTCCTCTCCACCTTGATAGGAAAGGATCCCACCTCGATAGGAACCAAAAAGGGGAGGAAGACCAGAAGCAAAAAGAAAAAACACGGTTTAACCCTACATCTGAGAAACCACAACAAAGAGAAGGCCACACAAACCAACTGTAGACACCTAAAAATGGACAGGCTTGTGACTTTACATTAAAAATAGTAATTTTCATCTATTAATTAATGGTTTTTAATCATTAATTAATCATCTATTTTCTTCTAAATTCATTCCCCAAATCATCTAATCAAATTCTCAAAATTAATTAAATAATTAATTTTATTTAATTAACCTTAATTGGTTAATTACCATTAATTAATTAATTAAACTCAATTTCCTATAGTTTAAATTCAATAATTTAAACTTACTAATTAAACTCTTCCAATTAAATTAATTTTATTTGAATTAATTTAATTTCATTCAATAAAGCAATTCCAAATCAAAAAGAATTCAATTATCTCACATGTTGAAAACTTTAATTAAATAAATGAATTAAATATTCATTTATCTTCAAAGAGATAACTCCAATCAGATGACATGGGTTACTCCACCCATCTCTCTAGTCCACATGGGTAACTTCACCCACCTCTCTAGTTCAAAAAGGTAACTCACCATTATCTCTTCAGTCAACCAAACTCTATCTCCTCTTTACCAAATGAAGAGGTGGAGTTTACTGATGGCTTCTCCAGTTCCTTTTAATCTCAATCGTTCATCTCCCTATCTCTGGGATTGATCTCAACCATTCATTTCATCCCCAATACCTATATAATAAACCCTTCATAACCATTTGAAGGATCCATGATTTCAAGCTCTCGTGCGCCATTACTATATCAGTTTGGTTCTAGCATTCAAGCCATCTTGCAATCACACACACATTTCAAGTATCAAATTATTGACGCTTCTCAAGTCATAGACGCTGCCCACACAAATACTGAGCATCAAAAACAACATTTCGGAAGTAGTAGAGAGAGACAATAGAAACTTCAAGCACTTTGGGGTTTGCATTCATTTGTTTTCCTTTCTTTGCTTGTACATTTTATTGGTTATGCTTCAAGTTATTCATTTTAGTAGTATTTGTGTATTGGATTTATATCATTTGTAAAACCTTTGCTACTAACCCTCGCCTTTGGAAAGCTTGGAAATCATGAATCATGAAGAAAAAGAGGCGTACATTTTTCTAAACCCGACGTGAATAAAAAACCCAATTATCTCTTGCAGATGGAAAAAAGAATTGATCAACCATAGCCGTACGATCACAAATCTAAAAATTTGTATTTTTTATGATATCTGTGTATTTTGTGATTGCTGGTATTTTGCGGCACTTGATGAAATTGTGCCACAATTTACTGGTTTAATAATGCAAATGATTGTAGGTTTCCGCATTTCTTTTCTATCATTTTTTGGGTCTCTGTCTTTTCTATAGTTTGCCGTAATTTATCAATTGGTACCACAATCAGAAGAATTGTACCGCAATTGATAGATCCAGATCACAATTGAGTGATCCAGACCGTAATTGATTGTGCTTTACCACAAGTGAAAGTGTTTTGCCACAATTGATATTTTTAGGCCACAATAGCCTATTATTTACCGCAATTGCCTATGCATTACCAGAATCGCCTGCAAAATTGCTCACCAGGGCCAAAATTCTTTATCTTGCAATCTAAAAATCTGATACTTTCTTTATTTTTCTGCAAGATGACGAGTTCCCACGAACATTAAGGGTAAGTTGTTGATGAGTATCATTCATTGTTTCAAAGTTATAGATACTCTCATTTTGCAAAGATCCTTTTGATACTAACTTGTTTAAACAAAGCAAACTAAAAGGAATTCACTTGTTGATTTGGGTTTAAAAAGAATAGTGTTTGTAAAACATATCACATCTCACATTTCAAATTTGGGCTTAAAATTGACGTGGGGACTAAAATTGAACAAGGCAAAAAATCTCTCAAATTGGTGCATTAAAATTGAATAAGCAATCAACACCTACTTTTGGGCTTAAAATTGAACACTTGTGCTTGTATGGTGGTGTAGCTTAGTTCACATTTCAAACTTTTGGAGCTTAATCGATTTACCTTGTGTCTTGAGTTTTGGGTGCACTTGCACAAACGGTTAGATTAGAAACCTTTATACTTTTTTGAAAGGCCTATCCGGGGAATGTGCTTCTTCCTCAGAGAACAACCTTAAACTGGTAATCCTTTTGATCGGTATATAAACAAGGCACAAACCAAAGTTCTGTCTTATCTAGCCAATCTCGAGCGAGGTGTGTTAATGATAGTCTGGATTAGGTGAATATCCCTAAGGAGCAAGCATGATCGACTAGGCTCTTAAGTGAGTCACATACGTACAAATCGATTCGATGGATGCCACGGACCCTTACTACAACCTTGTTAATTAGAGGCCAACCTGATTTATCTTCGAATAGGCACCTTATTATAGTGCAAGGGGTTGCAAAATTTCCCCCCAAGATTCCCAACATATGTATCCCATGGTATTTGTGTAGTGAAAGATATCTTCACTCCACGACAACAATACCTGGAAATGACAAAAATACAGGCACCTACATCGTGGAACTTTGTGTCCTAGTAGTGTGACAATTGTTGTGTGAGCTAACAGACATTCAAGCATTGGGCCTATAACATTATATTCTAAAGTCATTGACCTAGATTAATTTGATTGTTCATTGTTGAGACCTTGTGATAACCTTGCAACTTGAAAAAGTTGCAGAACATACACATTATCAGTCTTCATTCTTCAAAAAATAGTGTCTGTCGTGCTTGTTTCTTTGATCAATTTCTGAAAATGCAAAACAAAACATCCAAACTATCAAAATGATTCAAACATGTTAAAGTCTATGGTTGTCAACATCAACTATCTTGCAAATTAGAAGCATTGTTCCAAAAAATATCAAAATTGTCAAGTAGTGATACCCATCTTTTAGTCTTTTTGAGATTGTTTCTCATTTACCTTAATTGCCCGCATTGTATTGCAATTGAAGGAAGTCTGTCGTAGTTAACTTATTTATTACTGCAATCATCTTGTTTATTACCACAATTGGTGATAATGTACTGCAATCAACCATACACTTTGCTACAATCGGTGGAGTTTTGCCGCACTTGACCAGAGATATTTTACACCTATTTTAACCTAAAAACCTTGAGAGAACTCTTCATTTGGTGTCCAAAACTAGTGTCTATCCCAAGAAAATGTGAAGAACATTGTGTGAATCTCTAAACATTAAAGATCATCCCTTCTCTGTAAAGCATGATTATTGTCAAAAACATTGTTAGTTCAAAAGCTCAGACTTGAAATACCTTGATCTCATCATATCAAACATCATCATCTTTATCAAAGTGACTTTGTCTAGGGAAAAGGTTGACAAATGTTATCTTTTTACATCATCACCACTTTGAGATCAAGATATATCAAAATCTATCCTTAGAATTACCCGTGTCCAAAACATAACCCAGACTTCCTTAGAAAGGAATTTTCTTCCTTGTTTTCTTTATATCACTTGTTTTAGTTACAAAATATGGACCATACTATGTCTCAAACACCTCATGAAGGGCCTTATGCAAGGTCTAAGGCTAGAAAACAACCTAATGAGTCATATGTCAACAGATTCCCCACTTGGGAAATAGAGCAAGAGAACGATCCTTTCATAAATACCAGTTCTACTCTGTTCCTTGAACAACCCCCTAGGGAAACTCTTTTCCAAAATGTCATAGAAGAGGAACTAGAGGATATAGAGAAAGATGCTTATTACACACAAGTAGTTGACATTATTGTAGAGAGGAATCCCCAACACTTCTTAGCCATGCTCATAAAGAAGGGAGTCAAACTCCCCGCTGAATTTAGTGTATCAACCATATGGCCTGAGAACCCTATCATAGGTCAAAAAACTACTTAGCCTCCTCATATACTGCCTGTTGCCTCTCAAATCTTCCCACCATTGGTATTACCCACATTGACATAGATGATACCCAGTCAAACCAATGGCATGAACCAGGTCAGCACATCTTCCACTCAAAGCATGACAGGCTCGCAACTGAGTGCACCTGTGGTTACTAGTATGCTTCCACCTTCGGTCACATGGCCAGGGAAATCAAGCTCTCAAGCTACACCAAACATCAACTGTTATGAAACTATGCCTCTACTGCAGTCAACTCATACTAGTCTTGGGATCAACACTTCATTCCCACAAGAATCCATCTCTTTAGGTACAACTTACAATCAATGCCCACCCAAAAATACACCTTTGCCCATTCTGATATCAATCCAACCTCTACAATAGAAAGCCCAGCTTTAGTTTCCTCAAAACCAACCTTCACAAGAGAAATCCTAGCTTCAGTTGCCTCAAATCCAACCTCTGCAACAGCAACCCCAAATTCAGTTGCCTCAAATCCAACCCCCGCAACAGCAACCCCAGGTTCAGTTGCCTAAAAACCAACCCCCACAACAACAACCCCAGCTTCAATTGCCTCAATTCCAACCTCAGCAACAACAACCCCAGCTTGAACCCCAACCTCAACAATAGCAATATCAACCCTAGTAGTATCAACCCCAGTTTCAATCACAACAACAAACACATCAAAACCCACCATAGGCTACTCATGTGCCCCCATTTCCAAATCACTCAGTGGGAAATCAATATCAAGTCCCTAGGATGAAATCCTACATTCCTACTCAAGGGACATAAAGGCGCAGCCTCATACCCACTACAACATAGAGGAACGTCCTCACACATTAACCTCAATATCAAACAGACATGTTAATGCAACAAATGCAGAGCCTTCAAACCCAAATGATGGATATGCAAAATCAGGGGCAAACTAAATCCTACACCGTAGAGGATTTATACCCATACCCCTTTGACTATTCTCTTCACATGTCTCCATTCCAAAATCACTTCTCGGTACTGAAATTCAACAAATATAGGGGCAATACTAACCGTATTGAACATATTCAAGAGTTTTTTTCTAGTTGCGTCGAAGTCACCCATGATGAAACATATCTAATGAAATTGTTCCCACAAAGCTTGGCCAGACCAACAATGGAATGGTTCTCACATTTACCTCATGGCATTCAGTTTTGGGGTGAACTGGTTGAAAAGTTCATAGCTCACTTCCATCATAACATCGAGCGCAAGGTCAGCATCAAGGAACTTTGTGATATCAAGCAGAAGGATGGAGAGTCTTTTGTGAAGTTCCTATAGAGATGGAGGAATATAGAAAACTACATAACATATGATGTGCCCAAACAAGACCTAATAGTCATGTTTGTTGACAATCTAATTCCATACATGTCATTCACAACAGAGTTATAGTTAGCTTTGAACTTCACACAACTCATCGAATGAGGAGTTTGTTGTGAGAAGAACTTAGTCAAATGAGGAATCCTTGTAGATCCAACACAAATGAATACAAACAAAAATTCAATAGACAAAGCTAAGTGGTTGAACAAAAACAAAAATGCCACTAGCGATGGTGTCATTGATGTGAAGATAGTCAACTACGCACAACCCAAGGTGTCACTGCAAGGAACACCTATGGCCAACCAAAAACCCACAAGGCCCACTCAACAAGCATACACCCAAAAGAAACCCCCTAATACAAGCGGCTGCTATGTCAAATAGTCAACAACAGAATCAACGTAGACCACGGTTTCAATTCTAGCAACGAGATTTCACACCATTAGGAGAGCTGATAGAATAAACTTTACACAAGTTGATACAATCAAACACTATCACTCTCCTAGAAATTAGGGACTTTGAACAAGATGCAAACAAACCAAGGTGGTATAATGGCAAGGACTTCTGTGAGTTTCATCAAGTGAAAGGGCATAAAACATCTAACTGTTACCGATTGAAACATGCTATCCAAGACCTGATTGACATAGGGGCCATCGATGCGATAAATATCCAAACCAAAGGAACAAATGATCACACTATCTTCAATGATATCTTTCATGATCACAATAAGGGAAAAGCCTCCAGGTCTGGTGGACAGGCAAAACAAGTCAACTATACATATGCCAATAGTGATAATGTTATCAATTGCTTCAATCCTTCATATAGCCATGTGGCTACAATCACTATCAAAGACCAAGGTAACAAATGTGTTGTAACAATGTGTCATGCCAGAGTTGTCTTTCAAGGAGTACCATCCTCATCTACTGTATTTTCCAATCCTAAAGAAAACTCAGATCCACCACCAAGCATAGTAGATCAACTAAAGTGCACACCTGCCCAGATCTCCATGTTTGAACTATTGTGCATATCTCCATAGCATAGACTGGCACTTGACCAAGCCCTTCAGAATGCAGCTGTCCCAAGGGACATAACACCTAAGAGCTTCCAAATGATGGTTAACCATATAGCTGCTAACAAACATGCCACATTCACAGATCGTGATGTGCCACCGCATAAACCCCTGCATAATGATCCTTTGCACTTACTTGTCCAGGTCCACAAAAGAACTATCCGTAGGGTCCTTGTTGATGGTGGAGCTGGGTTAAACATCTGTACTCTAAAGTTAATCAAGCAACTGGGCTATTCAAAATCAAGCATTGATGTCACAAGGAGGATAAATATCAGAGCTTATGATGAAGAGGAAAGGTCCTCTAAAGGTATTATCATTCTACCTGTCCGTATCGGTCCAGTGGTAAAAAACACTCCCTTCTAGATCCTAGATCTTGAGTTGGGATAAAACATGCTACTAGGGAGACCCTGGATACATTCATGCAAGCCGTACCTTTGATGTACCATCAATGCATCAAGTTCCCACACTAGGGAGAGGAAATCATCATAGAGGGAGATCCCAATCCTCTCCAATACTGTAATGCGGTCCAAATCAACACTGATAACTAGGTACCCTCAAACCAAGATGCCAGCATCCCATCCTCTTCAGATTCAAATCCTAAGGATGTCACATGGACAATAGGAAAGATAGCCATTAACCAAGATGCCAGCATCCCATCCTCTTCAGATTCAAATCCTAAGGATGTCACATGGAAAGTGGGCAAAATATCCATCATCGACAAAGGTTGTGGTGAGTACAGATATGAAGAGGCTTTCACCATCATGCACATGCCTCAGAGCCCAAGAACTTATGGCATGCCACAACCTGTTATTACAATAGAAACTCTATATCTTGTTCTATTTAGATGTCCGCCCATAGCCTTTGTCAGATGGGGAGACATAGTGGAAGAAAATCCATTTGAACAAGATATCAGTACATGGTTATACAAAGACCCACAATAGACAATTTGACAAACCCTACCCTTGTTGAACTATTGTAATGGTTATACAATGTTACAAAGACTTGGGTATGATGGTACAACTGGCCCAGGGGAAAGATAACAAGGCATAATAAAATTGTCTCTCCTGCCAAACCAGAGAAACAAGAGAGGGTTGGGCTATGGACAACAAAGAACTGGTCCAGTGATCTAAGAAATCCAAGTTGATCAGGAATAAATAGCAGAGATGCACTAGGGGCACAACACAGAACATGTCTTGATAAGAAACATATTAGCACAGTTGTTTCCTGCAAAAGAGGGAACCACACAAACATGAATAGACCTCCACATAGAAATCGATGATAAAGAAAGAAGTGAGACATCTGGCAAGCCTTCTATTGAGACTGATTCCCACATGTATGAGTGGAGATCCCTTCATGACTCTGAACCATCATTCCCAGATTATTCCCCTTGGTCAGACACTATCATAAACCTAGAAGACTTATTTGACCAACTGTCCATTTATGAACAACCCTGCATAGATAAGCATGTCATTTATCAAACCTCAAGTGGTGTTTCCACATCACCATCTAGTTTTGTAGGAACCATATCTATAGTCCCTTTTAGTCAACTAGAGCCAAACAACCATGAAAGTATCTGTCTTGTACATCTTGAGGTTTAGAATTACCACCTCAACTTAGGCATCGGGGCTTTATAGGTATTCTATCCTAACAATGGAAACCTTCTCTAGCTCTTGGTGGACTATGATAGAGAAGGAGTCTCCAGATTCTAGACAGGTTCCTATTGAATTTGGGTATCAATATTATACTATCTTCTCCTGATTTTGGGAAGGAAAGGGAGAAATTATAACTAAAATTGTATGAATAAAACTTGAAAGGTGATACACAAAATAAGATTCAGATCTCTCAAAGAATCAAACTAAAATTCACTTAACATACCCTAATGATCTCTGCAATATCACTCACTATCCAATACATAGGCTAATTTGAAAGTCACTACTAGGGTTTAAACCACAAATAGAAATGTTACTATCAACAACATGCATATTCTGCAAAAGGCTTATATTCTGTAATCTAGAATAGGAATCAATACAATCCACTAATCCATGCTACAAATGTATTACGCTTGAATGCAAAAAATTGAATAGGATTTGAACAAATGATCACCACCAGATGTATGAAAAAAGGGTCAACTAAATTCTTCTCAAAATCTGTGTGCAGTTACATGAATGAATCTCAAAATAATGGTAAGGAATGCAAACATCCTCTTGCACAAAATTGATATCACAAACATGAACTAACAATGGATACAAAAGCATAAAAAGGTAGCTATAAGAACAAGAAGTTCACTAAAAGCTCTTCTCTCTATAATCTTGAACCCCTAAACATGAAGCAAAGGATCCACTATATAGCCCACATGGCTTAATTGTTGAAAATATTTCAACCAAAAAATCCCTCCACAATATCAAGCTACTAAACTATATGGTTTAACAAGTGCCCTAAATCAAGCCCTAAGTTTAGCCCCCTAAAGTTGGTAAATAAAATACATCCTTTTTATATACCCTACCAACTTTATTACATAACATCAAAAATGTATAAACCCAAATACATAACCTCTAAAGGCATACAACCCCAACCATAACCTGACACCATAGGAAACCCTAACTCCACTAAGTCGGTAGCAAAGAATCAAACCCTGACTTTATATCATCCAACCATGGTATAAACAAGTTGATATAACTCAAGCTCAATGCTTGAGAGTAGCTCATAACTGACCTAAATAAATCATTGAGAAGATGTAATGCTGTCCTCATGGCATGAAAAGTACTATCGTAGCACTATGGAGGGAATGTCGATGCACTGGGAACTATCATAGCATTTACTCCATTTGTCAGTGGACTTGAAAATTGGGTAAAACACAATGCATAGTGTTTATCGATTTCATTTTCATCTAAGGTTTTCTTCTCTGTGGCACCGCCATGCTTATTTGAACTGGAGTTGGGAAGCCAATAATCAATGGCACTTCATTTGCTTCTAGAGAATGTGGAGAAGCTCAGGCTTATCGGGCTCTGTGGGAATCCATGGGTTTGAACTTGCTCTGCCATAACATATGGCGCATTTTGTGGACTGTGTTGGGGTTTTTTGGAGTTTATTTGGTTGAACTTGGATTTCAAGAGCTCAGGCTCTGTCAACTATGAGTCATGACCCATGCCCTCCAATGTGTGAAACACTTGCAGAGGTAACTTACAAGGCTCAGGCTCTATTTTTTTTTTGAATCAATAACATATGGCACTGCTCTTTCTTCAAACTGGGACTTGGAGTTTGTAGTTTTTAACAACCACTGTTAGCTTGAAATCACTCTAAGCTATGGTTGAGAAGTGTAGAGGGGTCCATAAGAATTGGAATTGAAACTAGGAATCTCAGCCACTGCTTCAAACTCGTTCCCAACTAATAGTGAGCTCATACTCATAGAGGTCACGACTTTCTTTGTTAAAACAAACAGAGCTCAGGTTTTATCTCTCTTGCTATTGACCCGCGACACTTGGCTTCTAATCTGCATCTCAAACTTGGTGTTCTTGACCTCTTTTCTTCAGATAAGTTACATCTGGTCTTTTCTTGTTACTTATGCATTTTAAATGCATTCGAAATGCGTAACTTTGAGTTTCAACAACTTCATTTTTATGAGTTATTAAAATACACATCTCTTGCAGCAACTTGAGGTGTTTTTTAATTAATGCTCTATATGTTGTAGTAGTTGTTTGCTCGCTTTGAAACTCTAGCATGTGCTTTCATCACTTCTTTTACAACCTTAAACATACTCAGAGTTACCTTCTATTAATTACTTGCTGTCGTTTCCTTCATTAATGCTCTCTGTGCTTTATTAATGTCAACAAAAACAACAAAATGATATACCCACATAGCTATTAAGTTGATCTCGAATAGGTGTATATTTGATGTGAACTCGAGTTCTCTTGCATGGCTATCTTGTTTGTATACAAATGCACTCCACTTAATGTTTTTCAAACACAAAAATATTGTCATTAGGACAAAAATGTCCATCTCTGCAAACATAACTTTTCTTTCATTATTCTGTCTTTCAAAACCAATAAAGTTTTTTCCCTCCAGCAATTAGATAAAATAAACAACATTCAACTTCACTGGTGAAACTGTGAGCAAAATTTATCAAAACATGTCATGTTTAGAACACTGTAAAAGTGTTATTCCTTCTAGTGTGAAAATGCACTGTTCTTTTATCTGCATATAAGACACTACCCATGGGGTTCAAGCACGAGCTTGTGACTCCCATGGATAATCTTCATAACAGGAACCCTGAAAACATGAATACTCTATTTTTATGACTATATGGCCTATATTGCATGATGAACATTATACCAAAATACAATGTAATTGTGTAAATACCCTGTATAAAGACACCTCTTGAAATTTTGGCATTAAGGACATAAGTACAATTTTTTTTTGAAGTTATGAACCATTACAATATTGTTTGATTTCTTGAGTTGATGAACATACACTGTATTGCTCATAACGTAGTTGTTTTTTCATGAATGTTTACTCCAAGAAAGCCTACCAACATACTATTTTTTCAATCTTTGCTTATTGACTTTCACTTGCAGTTTATATGTACATTGTTTATTCTGCTATGTATTTCCATTTCTTTGCAAATCTTACTGTTTCATAAGCATAAACAACAATATTTTATAATATAAAAATGGTGATAACCAGGCATGCATATTTCAATACTGAATTTCAAAATGACTATTATGCCTTCCCTAAATTTGATACTCACTGTAATAGCATTGCCTTCATTTGTGGCTTGCATGATGTTTTTGATTACGGTAAAAGCAGGTTTTGAAGGGGACCCCAAAACCCTTTAACAAAACAAAGAGAGGAGAGACTAAAAAAGCCCTAAGAGTATCAGATTGACCCAGAGATGGGAACAATCAATAGTGGGTCAAAACCCAGATATAGCAGCTTAAACAAACTAAACAAAAGGAACAAAAAGACTGCTGGAAAGAAAACAGAGAAGAGGCCCGCCAGCACCAAAATCAGATCAAAGATTTCAGAAGGCATTCAGAGTCCATCAGCTGACTCTTCAT
>MU224349.1:115411-157463 GCA_018584345.1 Thuja plicata | reverse complement strand
CTGTTCCATTGCTTTGAGTCACCAAAAATTCTCCAAACCTGTTTGGCCATTAGAGCCTTGTTAGTGATCTTGATAGGTCTAATCCCCAAACCCCCTTTATTTTTGGGTTTGCAAACTTTTTCCCAGGAAATCAGACTGATCCTTTTTTTCTCTTCAACTCCAGTCCATAAAAAACTTTTTTGAATTATTTCCAGCACCATAAAAAACTTGTGGGGAATCTTAAAAAGACTTAGAGCATACACAGGAAGGTTTTGCAAAGTAGATTTCAATAGCTGAAGTTTACCAGCACTACTCAGAAGAGCACCTTTCCAGCCAGCCAACTTCATATTGAACCTATCAACAATTTTATTCCAAAATATATCAGGAGGTTTAGAGCAAAGGGGAAGCCCCAAGTAAGATGAAGGAAGGGTACCAATACTACATCCAAGGATTCTAGAAATCTTATTTTGTCTCTCAGGAGGAGTGTTGATAAAAAATAAAGAGCTCTTCTCCCAATTTATTGATTGACCCGTAGCCAAGGTATATGTAGATAAAGCTTTTTTAAGATTTCTTGCTTCCTTCACTGAAGCTTCACCCATAATCAGGGTATCATCCACAAATTGTTCATGGGAACAAATTATTCTGTCCGAAGAGGGACAAAGACCAGAAAGGGTACCTGAATTAACGAGTTTGGAGATATATCTTCCCAAACCTTCTGCCAAAACAGCAAACAGAATTGGAGAGATAGGATCCCCCTGTCTAATACCCCTTGAAGGTTTGAAAAAATTAGAGGATCCCCCATTAACCATCACAGAGGATGACACAGTAGAGATCAATTGATTAATAATTTTTATAACCCCCTCATCAAAACCAAAGCTATTAAGAACTTTATGGAGAAACTTCCAGTCCACCCTTAGTGAACATCTTATCCTTCTTTTCTGCATAATCCAGTTCATTAAGAATACTTCCTTGCTCATGTGTCTCCTGCAGTATCATGGATCCTTTTCTGCATCTACATTTTCTCTTGCTATCTACACTCAAACATATGATCACCTTTTGCACACATATCACCAATCAATCTGTTAGGTCAGCAGATAAAATAAATCAATTAATGTTTGTGGGTGAGTGTCATCTAGGATAACATTCATTCATGAATTTTGGTTGGTTTATTTGTGTTTGTTGAATTAATAGGTTGATCAAATTCTGAAAAAGGTTTCTCAGATAGGAATACTAAATCCCTTTCATTCAAATATCTGGTTATAAAGACAAGAATAACATTAATCAAAGTGACCATAAATAGCAAAATATTTCATGTTTAGAACAAGTCCCTTTAATACTATGTTTCATATATTATCGATGCATGTTTTCTTGTTACATTGATTTCATCAGATTGATTTACAGTATTCGAAGAATTGATTATATATTTTTTGTGTCGCATGTATTGCTTAGATCCAACTAGATCTGACACCTCTTTTCTCTCTCATGATGCAGGTGAAAACCCTAAAGACCTAAATGAAAATGAAGACCAGGACTTGGAGACCTAGGGCCTGACAAACAACCAGCAAGCAAGCAACCAAAAGGCAATGCATGGGATCCCTACTCCATACTTCTATCATGCTTTTTATTCTGCAATGTACTCTTTTACTTGACATGAAAATAAATATGAAAAGACACTTGCATATTACATTCAGTTTGTATGCACAATGTAATTGATCAGTTTTAAATTTTGAAATTCTGGAATGTGATCAATTCTTAGAGCCCAAATGATAAATTTTAGCAATGAATGTAATGATGAAATGGTAATTAATAATATATGAAGGATAGTATTAATTAGACTCTTCTAAATATGCAAATTTTCACTATTTGTGGTTATTTTGATGGATGTTGTAATTTAGGGTAACAATTTTGGCGACTTCTGCTAGATGTCTACTTGCTAGACATGACCTTAGACCCTATCCTAGGGCAAGAGAGTTAGGTAACCTATAACCATGGATGCAAACTTTATTGAAATGAAAATGCATCTAATCTAGACTCGTGCAACGTAAAGACCTAGTGCTTGGACAACACTTATTGAAATGAAACCTAAACTAAACCTAACCCTCAAAGAAAAGCTCGAGGTGAATTCCATTAACTAGAATTTTTAGAACTTCCCCATCATTTGCTGACAACTGATAAGCATTATTTTCCTTGTAGGTTGTAATAATAAAAGGGCCTGACCAGAAATGGTCAAATTTGTCATGCTGCCCTGGCCTGCTCTTGAGCACATCCCACTTAAGTACTAGATCACCCTCCTTAAAATCTTTGGATGTAGCTCTCTTATCAAAATCCATCTTGGTCTATGCTTTTTTTAATTCCATAGTATCCAATACCTTCTTCCTTTCTTCCTCTAGTTGCAGCTATTCAACATATCTTAGTTTAAGAGGATTCTCCTCTTCAAACAATAACATTTGATCAGCAAGCTGTAAAGCTGGAAACTCTATAGAAATAGGCAATCTAGCCTCTTTACCATAAACTAGGACATAAGGTGAATTCCCAATAACCTATTTAGGTGTTATTCTATCCAGCCATAAGGCTGCCTTCAATTTAGAGTGCCAATCCCTCTAGTTTTCTTGCAGAGTATTTTTTATGATCTTAATCAGGTTCTTATTGGTAGATTCTGCAAGACCATTGCCCTGTGGGTAATAATTGGAAGAAGTGTTTAAATAAATACCATTCTTGATAGCCCACTCTATTATAGATGATCTAACAAAAGCTAGGGCATTATCTGAGATTATTGATTGAGGGAATCCAAACCTTGTTACAATATCATCATAGAACTTTAGAACAACAACTCCATAAGATTCCTTTAGTGCAATAGCTTCAGTCCATCTGGTGAAATAGTCTGTAGCAGTTAAGATCCACTTATGTCCCGCACTAGAATTTGGATTTATTGGACCTATGAATTCCACTCCCTATTTGTTGAATGGCTGGTCCACAATGATTGGCTTCAATGGTAATGCTGCCAACCTCTATTTTCCTGCAAACATAGCACACTTTTGGCATCTTCTTTCCCATGAATGAGCATCTTTGAATAAATCTGGCCAATAATAGCCAGTTCTTAGAATTTTCCATGCTGTATTTTTGGGGCTAAAATGCCCTCCACAAGATCCATCATGGAATTCATATAGAATCTTGCTCTTATCCATATAATCTATGCAATTGAGAAGCATACCAGAAAAATCCTTCCTATAAAGAGTATCATCAATTAGAAGATAAGGAATAGATTTTAATCTAAAGTACCTTCTCTTGGCTTTGTCAAGATTCATTAGACATTGACCAGTATGGAGAAATCTAGTCATATCTGATAACCAGGATGTTGAATAATTAATTAGTATAGAATTACCATGGGACAAGATGACCTCTTTAGTGGCTTTAACTTGATCTCCTCCTTCTGCCATCTGAGCACATAAGCCTTTGCCTCTAACCAGCTTGGTCACATGGATTTGCACATCATACTCCATGACTTTATTTATCCACCCTGCCCTTTTTTCACTAACATCCTTGTTTAATAAAAATTCCTTAATGCTAGGGTGTGCAATCATTAGATGTATTCTATTTTGAGAAACCAAACGCTTAAATTTTTTTAAGGATTTTATAATAGCTAGTACATGTTTTTCTACAAAGCTGTATCTTTTCTCATAATCATTCATACCTTTGCTACAAAAGGCTAATGGTTGCTCCTGTCCTTCCTCATTCTTTTGCACCAGCATTGTTGAAACAATGTCAATACCACCATAAGCATACAAAACAAAATCCTTAGAGAAATCAAGATTAGTTAAAGTAGGGGCTGAAGACAAAGCCCGTTTAATCTGTTCAAAATTCTTCTTTCCTTCAATGGTCCAGCTAAAGTTACATCCTTTTTTAACATAGCAGTCAAAGGTTTCAACAAATCTTCAATATTAGGAATAAAGCGTCTACCAAAATTTATCCTTCCAATGAAACTCTGCAATCCTTTCTTATGTTTTGGCAATGATAATTCTAGAATGGCATAAATCCTTTCAAGATCAATTTTTGTCCCTTCTTTAGACACTTGGTATCCTTCATGTACTGCAAAAATAGATTTTTTGGGGTTAAGGGAGAACCCAAACTCCCCGCATCTTTGTAAGACTTGTCTCAAGTGGCTTATGTGCTAGTTTGCAATCTTGCTGTAAATTGTGACATCATCAAGGTATACTAGAACAAATTTATACATCAAATTACTGAAGGCCATGTCTATTGCCTTCTAGAATGTATCTCCTACGTTTGATAATCCAAATGACATTCTCCTATAAGCCATTTTACCCCATTTAGTAGTGAAGGCAGTTTTGAATTGATCTTCATCTCTTACTAATACCTAGTTATAGCCAGAATAACCATCAAGAAGGGAGAATCTCTCATAACCGGATACATATTGTAGGATTTGTTCCATAGAAGGAAGAGGGTTCTTATCTTTTAGAGATTCCCTATTGAGGTCCCTAAAATCTACACAAATTCTTATCTCTCCATTCTTCTTTCTCACAGGAACAAGATTTGAAACCCAAGATGTATGCTTGATAGGGAATATTATGCCACCATTCAGAATTTTATTCAGTTCTTTCAGCATTAAAGGTTCCAGCTTGGGATTGATAGGCCTTTGCCTTTGTCTAATGGGCTTAGCATTTGGTTCTAATTCTATGGTATGCTGAGTTAATTGAGGATCAAATCCTTATAAGTTAGCATAATCCCATGCAAACACATCATTATATTCCCTAAATAACTCAATAAGCATTTTCTTTTCCTCAGGGGAATTAATGTTACCAACCTTCAAGGACTTGTCTCTAAATATCTCCACTTCTTCATAGTGATCTTCTTTGATCAGCAAGATGGTTTTAGTCTTTCTGAATTGATCATTAGAGTTGAAATCTGACTCTAAGATAACTAATCCCCTTGGAAGATTATTAGTCTTCAATTGAATGATCTAATTTTCCATTTGCTGATTGAACTGGTCATTTTTAGAAGCTGAAAAGTCTTCTGTTTTAGTCATAAAGCTCAAAATATGTTCATCAGTGTTAAACACCTGAAAATTAATATCATTGTCTGGGATAGATGGCCTTACAAAAATTTTAACATGTGAATGATCTAAGATCTGTCCTTTATTTATAGTAATTGAAACATGAGCACCAATACCATCCAACCTATCAGCATGCATATTTTTCCTTCTAGGTATGGAAATAAGGTTAAATGCATCAAAATTATCCAAAATATCATAAACTCTAGATTTATATAGCTTCAAGAGATCATTTTTAATAGCATTGATACCTCTCACCCGTCTTACTATCAACTAACTATCCCCAAATGCCCTCAAGCATTTGATTCCTCTTTTCCTAGCCCATTCCAAGCCTTAAATGAGACTTTCATACTCTGCTATATTGTTAGAATATGGAAAACATAACTTGTAAGTAGCATATAATTTATCACCATGAGGTGAAACCAACATAACTCCTACACCAATACCATCCTTATTCTTAGATCCATAAAAATATAGATCCCATAGCTGGTTAGATAATTCAGATTTAGAACATTGATCTTTAATCAGATTAGGCACAACTGAATCAGATTCTAACATCACATAGTTACCAAAACAAGCATCAAACACATCATTGTCTTGATCATTTCTAGCTACCCATTCATCTAAAACAATATCAAGATATTCTTTAGTTTGTGTGTTATAAGATGAACTCTCATTGATTTCATCTGGATCCATGATCACACAATTTGCATTTATGGGACTAGGATTATAAGGCTTTATGTGGTCTTTGGACCATAACTCTGATTTTATAGTCACCTTAGCACCATATCTAGTTTTGAAATATAGGTAAGACCAATCTGATGAGAAGTATCCATCTATTTTGGCTGCGAAGTCTCTTGATAAACATAGAGCAAAGTAAGGTGGCAGATCTATGACAAAAATATCTTGGAAAATGGAGAAGTTTGGACACGAGTGTAAGGTCAAACTTGCATTTTTAACAAATCCTATGGTCTTAAGTGAAGAACCATCAAGCTAGACAACTCCTTTCTCAAGGGGTTCATACTTTAAATCCAATAAATTATCTATGCTCTTTGGCATGACAGTGTTGGTTGCACCACTATCAACCATACAATTATGCACCAACTTGTTTCCAATGATAAAAGAAACATAAAAAGGAGGAGGCTTACTATTTACAGATTTTTTACCTTGCTTTTCTATCATCTTTTGCATATTTTTTGGTCCTTTACCAACTGTCACTGTTGGTTGCTTCAAATCTGTAGTCTTCTTACTCACTTTGTGCTGCTAGTTGCTTTACTCTAACAAATTTCTTTTCTTCTTTAACCACCTCATCATGAAATTTTGAGGGCTCTTAATTGGCCATAACCACTCTATGAGGATTATGTACAACTTGCTGTGAAATTTCTATCCCTTTTGACAGATTTTCCTTTAATAAATTATCTTGTCCTGGAATGGCTAATGAATCCCACATTGAAATAGAAACATTCACCTTCTTCATATTATCAAAAATATTATAGGAAACAACAAATTGTACCTTTTGAGGTGATTTACCAATGGTCTGATCCGCTTGCCTCTGATTTTGTGTTTCTTTGTTTGCAAGAGTAGAGGGCCCCTTTAGAATAGAAACTGAAGGAATGAGTAGTGATTGAGTTGTGGCAACAAACCTGGCAGCTGATTTCTTTGATTCTAGAGCTCTCTTCTTAGCTCTTGTGTTTGCTGATACAGGTGAATCATCATTTACTCCATAGAACTCTTCCTCTTTCCAATTCAGAAATGCAGTGTCTGGAGTAGTTAGATTAGGGTGTTGTTGAGTCTCTTCAGTAGATACAGTAGGTTGTGAATCAATTGCATTTTGAACCATTAGGGATTGTGACTACTCTTTATAATACCTCTATAGTTAAGGATTATGCATCCTTTCCACTAGAAACAATACATTTAACTCATTAAATTATTGACCAGGGAGTGTAAACTTGAAATGGTGACTGCAAAGTATATGCTCTAATCCATTCTAAAAGCCATCACTATAGTAAATGGAAAATACTTGAAATGGGACTAAACTAGGAACTGAAATATCAATCACATAATCTAAAGATAAAGGAACTTGCTGGAATAGGAAGTTTAACTCTATGATGAAAGAACAATAAACTAGCTAACTGCCTTTGCTGCAGGAACAACCATTAGTACTGTTACCAATGGCTACAGGAGCAACAGAGTCTTACTTGCTTCAAATAACTTGCAACCTGCTTATTTAAAATAACTTGCAACCTACTTAACTATGAATCAGATTCACCTCCCATGTGGGCCCCCATGGAAGTGTGAATAAAAAAGATATCAGATACTAGAAATTGAAGCTCTCATTACTTATTCATAAAATATGGATTACAAAAGATGCAGAAAACAAGATTGTATTTTCTCTTTGCTGAATTACAACAGACTACTGAAATACTAACTCTATCTCTGTTGTTGTGCTGCTCAAAGTTCAGCAGTCATCTTATTTAAAGGGAAACTACAACTCACAACTAAAATCTAGGATTACTCCATTAGATGAGGATTGTAATCAATACAAAATATCTCATAACAGAATATGGTAGTTATTCAATAAATTGTCCTAGAATGTAGCACACAATGGTTCTAGATCTGTGCATGGCATAAAATAGGAAACTGTATTGACCCAGCCTTCCCATGAAGATATTTCAATGACGCTTATCTTGGTTCATGTGCTCTTGACTGGTTTAGCCCGAGGCCTATGGTGAAAGAACCTGACCTTGACTTCATCAGTGACACTCTGCTAGATTCTAGAACTGCTCCACTGATTCCTGCAAAAAGGATTACCGCACACATACCATCTTCGACACACATATATATATTTTCATCACTAAAATTTAGAAGAAAGTATTTCAACTTAATTAATGCTCTTGTAGGACATAAGCTACAGGAAGAACACTACCCTCAAACATAGCATAGAAAAGGGAACCATTCATTTAGTTATATTACTTCTTCATTTTATATAAGATCATAAGTTCCAAGTGTCATACTTTCATAACCTTTTCACCATCTAACTTTCTACTTATGTCCATTTCTTACATAAAATTAAAAAAAAAACACATAAGTTCAAGTATCAATTGCAAGTAAACTTTATCACAAAGATGGCAAAAAGTGTTATCAAAAGATGACCATTAGATTGGCTCATCATTCCCCCCTACTGAGCTATTTCTGGCTTCCAGCAATTATGAAGTTCTGAACCCGAGCTCGTACCCTCAAGTCACTGGTAGTTTTGACTCCTGGTTCATTAAACACATGGTCAAAGTATCCATGAGTATCTCACAACCTTTTCAACCTCTCTTCTTCCTGGGCTATGCTATAATCCTTTGTTGATTCATTCACTATCATTAAAGGTTGTAGGAATAGAGGTGGATGGAACCTTAGTGGAATCCAATAGTTCTGGAGTGTTCTGCCCATTGATATATATCGTGGAACCCTTTGAGCATCAAGGATTAAGTTCTAAGTGGAATATGGTTCCCTGATTCTTATATCATGTGACATTCCCATCCACCTTTGCCTACATGCTGAAATTGCATCATCAACACTTTGGGCTGAATGTTGTTCCCAATCTGAATATGCCTGTGCCCTAACTGGGTAAACCTTTTGATCTCCACTTGGATTTAGGGTAATCAAAATCTAATCAAGATAAGTCCTCCCAAAATCCTGTACCTCAGGTCTAATCATTAACGAAATATCTATTTCCTTGTTTCTATATGGTAGAGCCTGATGTTCTCTGCTTATTTCATTTTGAACCTAGGACATTAATGCCCTTAACTGAACATCCCCTACATACAAAAGAGAATTCCACTCATGATTATTAGGTACTACAAAATTGTGCAAGTATAGCTCACATAGTAAGTTTTTGATGGCCGTTGGGGCCGACTAGAAAGCATCATAAAATTCATGTGTAGTTGCTACAGAAGGATTCAGCCCCTCTACAACCCTGGTCATCTAAAAATTGACAAATTTCTCTCTTAAGAACAAGGTATAGACTGGAGATGGTGATATACATGCCATTGCCTGAGGAATTAGTTCAGTTATCTTTTGAATCCTTTCCTCCAATACTGCTACCTGATCTATTTTTTGTTTAAGTTGATGAGCCTGCTCATCAATGGTTCTTTGTAACTTTTCTTTTTCCAAACCCCACTGAGCCTTTTCCCATAGGAATTGTTGATATAAGTGTAACCTTGCAGCAACGGGGGTGGACAAATCTAACTGTGGCATTGGTCCTTGATGAAGGATGTCAATCCATTTAGTGGCAATTTTAGGTACAAGTTCGGATGCCCTATGCTAAGAAGATGTGGTATGTGGTTGTTCTTTCTTATCTTGATGTGGAAAAAGATTACCCTTACTTACAACAAGAGTTCTGATTGAATCATTCTCTTGGCAAGTTTTAGCTGTATTTGCCAACACATCTAAATTCTCCTTACTGACCTGTCCTATTATGTTCCTAATCCCTTCGTGGTTAAGCATGGGGAATTCATCAGAAGGCAAACCCTCTGAGTCATCCGAATCTTCTTCCATGGAATTCTCAAGGTTATCTTGCATACCAGGACTATTAAAAAATCTTTCCTCATTTCCTGATTCTTTATCACTTCCCACAAGAATATAATCAACACTGGAAACATCCTTTTCTGCTTTAGGATCCTTCTCAGAAATATTACCTATTCCTTCAATTTCTATTGACTCCTAGTTTATTGGCTCAAGGAAAGGTTGTTTAATGGATGGGGAAGATTCAATTTCTATGGTATGAGTAGGTGGCTCAACATTTTTTTTAGAAGTGGCGGTAAATCGAGGACTTCACCTTGTGGGGGTTTGAATAGAACTTTGAGGGCTCGTGCACTTCTTTTTCTTAATGGCAGCAGGGGTTTCTCTCATGGTCTCTTCTTCAGCTTCAAGTAGGGTTTCATTAGATGCACCATTCCTACTAGATTGTGGTTTAGAATTTATTGCCTCTTCTCCTAGGGTATTGCTTTCGGTCTCCTTAGAAGGTGACCGGGTTTCCTCAGTACGAGACGTATCAGGGGCAATAGTGGCTTTACCACATTTTTTTGTTTTCTTAGTGGCAACAAGAGTTTCTTTTATACAAGCCTTCCTTTTAGGCTATCTTGGGTTTGAGGAGGAGGCTTCAGGATCAATTCTTGAGATAACCTTGCGAACTCCTATATCAAATTTTTCCCTTCTCCTGACACCTTGGCCTCTAGGGCCTAATACCCTATGTGCTAAATTATCCATTTGTAAAAATTCCTCCAATGCTCCTATGGACTATTTATTCAATTCTTTTTGTATGATAGATTTAATTAAACAGTGGTGTGAAGTAGCCTAAAATTTTCCTATTTGAACCATAGTAGCTTGTTTCTGAATAATATTGAACAAAAAACTAGGTAGACTCACCAGTTGATTGTCATGGCGTAGGGCACTTAGAATCTTGAAATGTATTCCATGAAGGTACTTATATCGGCCTTCGCAAGTGAAATACTGAATGATGAAGGTGGCTGGCTGCATGTAATCTTTAGGCAGTGAGATTCTCGAGGTACCCTGCTTCTTGTCAACGTCCAGAGGAGGGTCACCATGAAGAGTAAACTGTGCCCTAGCTGAATGCACATCAATATCCTTTGACCATTTTTCCCATTCTTGCGGTAACTTTGTGACTTCTGCCACTATCTCCTCTAAGAATTCAACTCTCAACCCTTTTACTACTGTAAAACCACCTCGTAAAGTATTCAGAAATTCATGAGCGATTTCTTCATCAAATCCGTTGAGGCTCAGGTAGTAGTCTAACCATCCTCATCTGCAGAATTTTTCACAACTGGCTACTGATGCTAAAAGAACATTGTGATCAGTCGGCTCGCACCTTTGGAGATCCCCACCCATAACTACAACTATCAAAATGCTGCCCCGTGGGATGTATGCCGAACCTCATAATGGAGAATTCATTTTACAGACTCAAAGCTTTTGCAGATTAATGGTGTAGAAATTTAGAAATGAAAGAGTACTGAAGAACACTCATATCAAGAAGTAGAGCTTATCGGTTTTCATAATTTGTTTGCGTGTGTTAAGGTATTTACCACCTGAACACGTCGCACCCAAATCATTATTGTTTTAACTCATTAATAGCTTTTAATTCATTGATAATTGATGACATAATCACAGGTTACTGAATCTTTAAAACATTTATCAGTAGTCATGTGGAAAAGGGTTTTGACAAGACAAGAAGTAAATATCATGAAGCACTGAAATGACTGAAATAATAAACAAACAATAAATAAACCTCCCCCCCAACTAAGGTGAAGGCATGGGCCCCATCATGCCACATCTCACAAGAGCATTAAATTAAAGAATACAAACTCCTAAATAAAGAAAATAAAAATAAAATATGTATGAGAGATCATGCCACGAACCTGGAAAGAGCTGCAGGAAGAGTGGCGAATGATGAGATATGCTCAAATGGAGTGATACGGTGAAATGAAAAAGATGGAAGAGAGAAAAAGGTGAGGTGAGGTTGTTATTATGGAGAAGGTAATTTCAGGAAGAAAGTATTTATTATGGAGTGAAGCGAACATTATTCTCAAAGCGAAGAATGTATATGAGCGAGGGGCTCACATTCTTGTGCTACAGGAGGATCGTGGACTTCAGTGCTCATAAATTGCTGTAGGAACTTGATCTTGCTCTGGGGTTTATGGTATAGCTTGAGACGTTGGCCATTAACTAGTAACTTGAATCGAACAAGGTCAACGGTTGACAACTGCACAACACCATTGGAAAATATAGCAATAATTTCATATGGCCCTAACCAGCGGGTTTGGAACTTACCAGGAGTGTGGTGATATCTAGAGTCATATAAGAGAGACCAATTGTCAATGGTAAATGTTTTATTTTTAATAAACTTGTCATGCCACTACTTGCGCTATTGTTGGATCAGTTCGGTGTTAGCCAGGGTAGACTTCCTCCATTCATCCAGACTATTCAAGGTGAGAACTTGTTCTTGCTAAGCTGTAGTGAGATCAAGGTTGAGCTCCAATGTTGTCTATAATGTCTTATGTTCAAACACAACAGGAATCATGGCCGTCTTTCCATAGACTAACTAGAATGGGGTGAATCTTGTAGTAGACTTCCAAGGAGTGTGGTAAGCCCACAGTGCTTTAGGAAGCCTGGCTGCCCAATCCTTCTTATGAACAGTGACGGTTTTTGTAAGAATAGCCTCCAATTCATGGTTAGTGACTTTGACCTGACCATTGGCCTGTGGATTGTAGGGAGATGACTTATCATGATGAATGTGGTATTCTTCCATTAGAGCAGTGATGAGGTTGGAAGTGAATTGTGCCCCTTGATTAGAGACGATTTCCCTTGAAACACCAAAGTGGGTAAAAATGGCCTCATACAAGAATTTAGCAACATTGTTGTCCCAAGGATGCTTCATTGGTTTAGCCTCGGCCCACTTAGTAGCATAGTGAGTATAGACTAAAATGTAAGACTTACCTTGAGAAGAAGGGTCAATTGGACCCACAAAATCGATTCCCCACTTATCAAAGGGTGTGACCACCACCTATGGTTGTAGTGGCATCTCATCTGTCTTAGTAGGCCTCCCCATTCACTGGCACTGATCAAATTTCTTGGTGTACTGAGTGGCATATTTGTGGAGAGTCAGCCAATAATACCCAGTAATCAAGATTTTGAAGGCTTTCCTTTTGGCTGCAAAGCGGCCACCGCATGGCTCATCATGGCATGCTCGGAGGATGTCATAAGTTTCATCCTCATAGATGCATCATCTCATAACTTGGTCTGGGCCAATGTAAAACATGGAACCAACAATCCAAGAAAAGTTGAAACTTTTCTCAGCTAGCAGCCAGCGTTCCTTGGAAGAAAAGTGGGTTGGTGTTCGACCAGTTATGAGATAATTGGAAAGGTCAGTGTACCATGGATTGTTTGCTTGCAATAGGAACAAATGTTCATCCAGAAAACTATCATCTATGGCTGTAGGATCATCAGGAACATGCAAGCGAGAGAGAAATTCAGCCACAACATTGGCTTTCCCGGGCTTGTTGATGATTGTGATGTCAAATTCCTGCATGAGTAGTAACCAATGAGCCAATCTTCCTGAGATAGCTAGTTTATTCATCAGGTATCAGATCACAGAATGGTTAGTGTGGAAAAAAATCTGGTAACCAGTAATATAATGCCTAAACTTGTTCAGAGCATAAATTATTGCAAGCAACTCTTTTTCTGTCACTGTATAATTGAATTTGGCTCCCTACAGATTCTTACTGATAAAATAAATGGCATGTTCAATTGCATCCTCTTGCTGGCCCAATACTGCCTTGATAGCATAATCAGAAGCATCTGTATGAATATGGAAGGGTAAACCCCAATTTGGTCCATGCAATATGGGTGTATTTGTTAGGACTTCCTTTAGCTACAGGAAATCCTTATCACACTCAAAATTCCAAGTAAAATTAGAGTCCTTTTTTAACAAATTATAGAGGGGAGCTGCAATTTGGCTAAAATCCTTGATAAACTGTTTGTAATACACAGCATGGTCGAGAAAACTCTTGACATCTTTCTGCTTCTCTGGTGTGGTAAGAGTACTGAGGACTGAAATCTTGGCGGGGTCTACTTGCATGCCATGTGAGGAAATAAAATGTCCCAACATGACACCTTCTTTCATCATCATAAAACACTTCTCACTATTGAGAGAGAGATTATAGTCCTAGCATCTTCGGAGGACCTTTTCCAGATTGTCCTTGGCTTCATCAAAGGTGTTCCCATAGGTGGTGAAGTCATCCATGTAGATTTCCATACAATCAAAAGATATGTCTGAAAAGATATTGATGACTGCTCGCTGAAAAGTGGCAGGAGTGTTACATAAGCCAAAAGGGAGGAAAAAATATGAAAAAGTTCCCCAAGGATAGGTGAAGGTAGTTCTCTCCTGATCCTCAGAAGCTATTTGAATTTGATTGTAACCACTGAACCCATCCAAGAAGGAAAAATACTTCTTACCTGCGAGGTTATCAAGGACTTGGTCTATGAATGGTAGTGGGAAATGGTCCTTTTTAGTGGCTATATTGAGCTCCCATTAATCCACACAAATGCACCATTTACCTCCTTTTTTGGGCACTATGACAAGCGGTGACAACCATTGGCTATCAGAAATTAGGTAGATAAACCTGACATTAAGTAGCTTTTGGAGCTCAGTTTTGACTATATCCCTTAGGATAGGATTGACTCTTCGTTGGGGCTGCCTGATAGGTTTATAATCTGGACTTATATAGATCCAATGGGTACAAATTTTGGGATCTATTCCTTTCATGTCAGTGTAATACCTGGCAAAAGCCTACTGGTTTTCTTGTAGCAACTGAAGGATAGCTTTTTAACATGGTAACGATAGGTTAGAGCTGATATTCAACTCTTTTCCAGGACTAATTTCCATTTTGATGACCTTATCCATCATGGCCAACTCAACAATTGTAGGTGAAGCCATTTCATGGGGTAATAAGAGATGAAGACAGTTGGAGGATAGTGAATATGGAGATGAATTTGGAGTGGTCAAAATAGTCTCTAAGACACAGTCCGATTGCGGACACAACTAGGAATCTATGCCATAGTTATTAGTGAGGATAGATGAAATTATCTCATCTTCTTCCCTAGAGGCTACAAATGGCTCTCTTCCTATTACCATAAGTTGCTAGATTGAGTTGGTTTCTAGATCAAGTTCATCTAATTCTGGCCACATGGCATCCTCATCCTGCAACATGGGTTGAGCAGGGGAGTAGAGTGTCAAGTTTTTGGTATTGACACCATTAGAGATGGTCATCTTCCCTAACTGGAAAGCTATGAAGGCATCAGCAGTGGCCAACCATGGTCGTCCTAAAATCAGAGGGTACCCACCCATATCAGCTTTCGGGGAGAGAGCCACAAAGTCTGCAGGATACTCCCAAGAAAGTAGGGTGACTATAACATCTTCAATTACCCCATCAGGTTTAACAATAGAATTATCAGCCAATTGCACAATGGTTGGTGTGTCTTAGAGACTAGCAATGTTCAGATTGGACAGGACTTCTTTGGTCATAACATTTATAGATGCACCTAAATCCACTAAGGCATTTGGAACTTGTATACCTTGGATGGTAACTGTAACCACAAGACTTCCTGGACTAGCGTACTTGGGTACAGACAACTTGTCTAACATAAGATCAGATAGCTAGCCGATGACATGAATGGTCTTGGGATCCTTTTTCTTCCTTCCAGGCTGTTTAATGCAAGCCTCCCGTATAGCTCTATTATAGGCAAGGACTTCCTTGATAGCATCTAGGAAAGGAATCTTTACCGTTATATGCTTTAATTGGTCAAGTAAGTCTGCTACAATGTGGTTTACTATGGGTTTAGATTTTTTATCTAATCTCTGAGGAAATGGAGGCTCTTTGGCTATAGGAGCCATCACATCTTCGTGGTCAACAGGAGGCTCCTCCACTTTAGTTATGATAGGGGGTTGCGGTGAAGCAAGAGTGCTCCTTAACTTGAGATGAATGTCATGCAAGGCATAACTCTGCTACTTAGCGGGCAGTTTATTATTGGGATTAGGATTAGGTTGTGTGGGCAGCTGCAATGGCTTAGGAGGATTATTAGTGGCCGCAGGAGGAGGCATTAGAGCCTGTTGCTGTGGAGGGGGCATTATGGCCTGCTGATTGGGCTGATTATTCCATTGATTAGGTGGTTGCCACCCTTGCTGGGACTGTTGCCAGCCTTACTAGGATTACTGCCAACCCTGCTGGGGTTGTTGCCAACCCTACTGGGGCTGGTGCCACCCCTACTGAGGTTGTTGCCAATTATTATATCCACCAAAATTATGGGGACCTAAATTTGGGAAACTTTGCCATGGATTATTATTTCTAGGAGTTTGAAGAGGATCTTGGGGTATACTTGGTCGTGGGGTCCATGGCCTGCACTGAGCGACATACAACAACTCTCCATTCTCATCTATAGCTTTGAACTCCGTAGGCATCGGATGGGACTCCAAATTTGCAATAGTCTTGCATTTGTAGCTCCTCTTCTTCTCCCTGCAATGCGGGTAGTATTTAGTGAGCACAACATCAACATCCTCCTTTTTCTTCCTAGCTTGCATGGTATCTAGCTTAGTAGCGACATCATTAATGATGTCCTGCTTGAAGTCGGATAGAAGATTAGAAAGTTCTATCTTGGATACCCCATAGCCAGTAGACTTGTGTGGTAGGTCTTGGATTCCTCTACCCTTCTTGATAGTGGCCCAGGAGTAGTTCAAGAAGATATTTTTGATATCATCCCAATTCTTTTGTGTAACGTCGCCTCTAGCCCTCAGGTCTAGAGCCTCAATGCTCCCGTCATTGACACCTTTAATGAAAAGGTGTTTCTGAGAGTCCTTGTTCAGTTGATGCTGAGTGTTACACTGCAGGTTGTACATGAACCTGGAGACATAATCTTCTAGGGCCTCATCCTCTTTCTGGGCCATCCTAAAGATGTCATCACCTTTCAAATCTCGACCTCGACAGTATTCTTTGTATTTGGAAAGGAACATGTTTCTCAGGGCAGTCCAATCTGCTACGGCGTTAGCACCAAGGCCCATAAACCATCTTAGCATGGCTTCCTTCAGAGTGGATGGGAACAACTTGAGCTTATGTGCATCAGTTGTATAGTCGTAGCTCCTACAAAGAATATCAAACTCAAAAAGGAAAG
Source organism: Thuja plicata (assembly GCA_018584345.1). NCBI lineage: Eukaryota > Viridiplantae > Streptophyta > Pinopsida > Cupressales > Cupressaceae > Thuja > Thuja plicata. The sequence continues at coordinate 140,692 of MU224349.1, read as the reverse complement.
TCTCAGGGTCTTCGGTGATGAGGCCATAGAGCTTGGGCAAAGTGTCAGAGGGAATGTTCTTCAAATTTTGATTTCCCTACTAAGGAAGAATTGGGAAGGGAAAGGTTGGTTGAGCCATCCTTAGAGGAGGCCTTGGTGGTGGCAAGAGATATTTTGGTTTAGCAAATAGTTTGTCTAATTGCAAGGATTCGTCAAATGATAGTAAGTGATCAAATGCATCAGCAAATATGTTCTCAAATGGCTCTTCAGCTTCTATGGCTGTAACTTGGGGCTCCTCAAGCTCAGGGTGGAATAGATTAAATGGATCAGCTTGATGATCTTGAGGAAGGAAATGCCCAAGATGATCTCTTCTTCTATGCATAAAAATAAATGCTAAACTAGGCCTAAAATGACTCTAGGCTAGATTAGATTGACACCATCCCCGACAGCGGCGCGAAAAATGACTGCTCTTTATAATACCTCTATAGTTAAGGATTATGCATCCTTTCCACTAGAAAAAATACATTGAACTCATTAAATTATTGACAAGGGAGTGTAAACTTGAAATGGTGACTGCAAAGTATATGCTATAATCCATTCTAAAAGCCATCATTATAGTAAATGGAAAATACCTGAAATGGGACTAAACTAGGAACTAAAATATCAACGACATAATCTAAAGATAAAGGAACTTGCTGGAATAGGAAGTTTAACTCTATGCTAAAAGAACAATAAACTAGCTAACTGCCTTTGCTGTAAGAACAACCGTTAGTGCTGTTACTAATGGCTGCAGGAGCAACAGAGTCTTACTTGCTTCAAATAACTTGCAACCTACTTATTTAAAATAACTTGCAACCTACTTAACTATGAATTAGATTCACCTCCCATGTGGGCCCCCACGGAAGTGTGAATAAAAAAGATCTCAGATACTAGAAATTGAAGCTCTCATTACTTATTCATAAAACATGGATTACAAAAGATGCAGAAAACAAGATTGTATTTACTCTTTGCTGAATTACAACAGACTACTGGAATACTAACTCTATCTCTATTGTCGTGCTGCTCAAAGTTCAGCAGTCATCTTATTTAAAGGGAAACTACAACTTACAATTAAAATCTAGGATTACTCCATTAGATGAGGATTGTAATCAATACAAAATATCTCATAACAGAATATGGTAGTTATTCAATAAATTGTCCCAGAATGTAGCACACGATGGCTCTAGATCTGCACATGGGAAACTGTATTGACCCAGCCTTCCCACAAAGATCTTTCAATGATGCTTATCTTGGTTCACGTGCTCTTGACTGGTTCAGCCCGAGGCCTATGGTGAAAGAACTCAACCTTGACTTCATCAGCGACACTTTGTTGGATTCTAGAACTGCTCCACTGATTCCTGCAAAAAGGATTACTGCACACATACCATCTTCGACACATATATATTTTCATCACTAAAATTTAGAAGAAAGTATTTCAACTTAATTAATGCTCTTGTAGGACATAAGCTACAGGAAGGACACTACCCTCAAACATAGCATAGAAAAGGGAACCATTCATTTAGTTATATTACTTCTTCATTTTATATAAGATCATAAGTTCCAAGTGTCATACTTTCATAGCCTTTTCACCATCTAACTTTCTACTTATATCCATTTCTTACATAAAATATATATAAAAAAACATAAGTTCAAGTATCAATTGCAAGTAAAATTTATCACAAAGATGACAAAAAGTGTTATCAAAAGATGACCATTAGATTGGCTCATCAGCTTGATTAAGCACTTCATTAGCACACATGGATTGATTGTGGCGTTCGTTTCAAGAAAAGCACCATTCAAAATCAGTAGCAATATTATTTTGGTTAGGAAAAATATCCGTAACAATATTAAGAGGTGCAAGATTGTAAGGTCTATTAGGCCTTTGATTCCAATTTTGCCTATTTGCAGTGTTACTTCCTTGGTATTGCTGCTTGCCACTTTGGTAAGTGGGTTGAGTAGGCTGCTAGGATGAAGAACTAGCAAACTAATTTTGATTATGGGCTATTGGATTGCCTTTAGTTTGCTGCCTTTTCAGGTTCACTATCTCATTTCCAAAGGTTTGTAATAAGCTCTCAATCTTTTGTTGGCTATATTTTATACCTTGCAACTCATTAGAAGGGATAGGAGGCATTATTTATTCACTCTGATAAGTTGGCAATGAGACCGAAGGTGAACAACTAATGACATATTGGACTAGATGTTAGGAAAGTAAGGCATGGGTGGCCTAGGAGCTATCTTTCCTGCCTGAATGAGACTATTCTCTGCCCTTATTGCAATATCAAAAGTTTGAGGTAAAGAATTCCCCCCCATAGATTGGATCATTACTAAAATATCACTATTCGGGCTTTTAAGAAAGTACAAAAATGCATATTCAACAAAAGGTCTTACCATGTCTAGAATCCTATTCCAAGTCTTCTGAAATCTGAGATTGAAATCACTCATCTTGTGGAGCCCTTTTGATAGTAGTTAGTTGTTCTACCAAAGAAATATTGTCAGATTTATCTTCAAAAAACTTAGATAATCCCTCACCTAATGCATCCCATGTAGCAATAGATCCAACTCGAAGAGTTTAGAACCATTCCAATGCTTTGCCCTTCAATGATGTAGCTAGTAGCTTCAAATCCACATCCTCCTCTGTGATGTGATGGATATTACAAAGAGAAGCAATATCTCTGATGTGCTCAATGGCTGTTGTTTGTCCTTCTCCCATGAAAGATGGAAATCCCTTTAATGTTGCCAATGGTATCTTGTTGTGATTTGTAATCCTTCGAGGACTGCTTGATCAAATGGAACAAAAGGCAATCTTCTATCTATTTCTGGTGTTGCTAAAGCGAGATCTACAACTTCATGTAGTTCCTCTTCTGATGATGGCTCAAGAACAACTTGAAATTGAAGTGCTGGAGGACTTTCTGAAGATTCTTGATCAAAATTTGGTAAATCAGCATAGTAAGTGGGAGGAGCTGAAGTTCTCTCAGATCTTCTTTTCCTTGGTGTTCTTGGCTTCCTACCCCTTTCTATGGGCTAGAAGGATAGCTCTTTTGGACCTCTAGGCTCTCTTTGTAAAGTTCTTCCTCTCCTGGTACGTGATAACTATAAATACTCGAAGTCTTTTCCACTCCTTGTTTGGATTTGGTTCATGTATCACAAAGGTCCCACCGGGCATGCCAAAAATTGTTGAGGTTTAGAATTACCATGCCAACTCAGGCATTGGGGCTTTATAGGTATTCTATCCTAACAATGGAAACCTTCTCTAGCTATGGGTGGACTATGATTGAGAAGGACTCTTCAGATTCTAGGCCGGTTCCTATTGAATTTGGGTATCAATGTTATACTATCTTCTCCTGATTTTGGGAAGGAAAGGGAGAAATTCTAAGTAAAATTGTATGAATAAAACTTGAAAGGTGATACACCAAATAAGATTCAGATCTCTCAAAGCCTCAAATTGACATTCACTTAACATACCCTAATGATCTCTGCAATATCACTCACTATCCAATATATAGGCTAATTTGAAAGTCACTACTAGGGTTTAAATTACAAATAACAATCTTACTATCAACAACATGCATAATCAGCAAAAGGATTATATTCTGTAATCTAGAATAGGAATCGATACAATCCACTAATCCATGCTACAAATGTATTACACTTGAATGCAGAAAATTGAATAGGATTTGAACAAATGATCACCACCAGATGTATGAAAAATGGATCAACTATATTCTTCTCAAAATCAGTGTGAAGTTACATGAATGAATCTCAAAATAATGGCAAGGAATGCAAGAATCCTCTTACATAAAATCATTATCACAAACATGAACTAACAATGGATACAAAATCATAAAAAGGTAGCTATAGGAACAAGAAGTTCACTAAAAGCTCTTCTCTCTACAATCTTGAACCCCTAAACATGAAGCAAAGGATCCACTATATAGCCCACATGGCTTAATTTTTGAAAATATTTCCCCCCAAAAATCCCTCCGCAATATCAAGCTACTAAACTATATGGCTTAACAAGTGCCCTAAATCAAGCCCTAAGTTTATCCCCCTAAAGTTGGTAAATAAAATACATCCTTTTTATATACCCTACCAACTTTATTACATAAAATCAAAAATGTATAAACCTGAATACATAACCTCTAAAGGCATACAACCCCAACCATAACTCGACACGATAGGAAAAACTAACTCTACTAAGTTGATAGCAAAGAATAAAACCTTGAATTTATATCATCCAACTATGGTATAACCAATTTGATATAACTCGAGCTCAATGCTTGAGAACAGCTCATAAGTGACCTAAACAGATCATTGAGAAGATGTAATGTTGTCCTTGTGGCATGAAAAGTATTGTCATGGAACTGTGGAGGAAATGTCGATGCACTGGGAAATGTCATATCATTTACTCCATTTGTCAGTGGAGTTCAAAATTGGGTAAAACACAATGCATAGTGTTTATCAATTTCATTTGCATCTAGGGTTTTCTTCTCTATGGCGCTACCATGCTTGTTTGAACTAGAGTTGGGAATCCATAATCAATGGTGCTACATTTACCTTTGGAGAATGTGGAGAAGCTCGGGCTTCTCAAGCTCTGTGGGAAATTGTGGGTTTAAACTTGCTCTGCCATAACATATGGCACATTTTGTGGATTCTATTGGAGTTTTTTGGAGTTTATTTGGTTGAACTTGGAATTCAAGAGCTCAGGCTCTATCGAATATGAGTCATGAACCATGGCCTCCAATGTGTGAAACACTTGCAGAGGTAACTTATAGAGCTTGGGCTCTATTGTTTTTTTTGAAGCCATAACATATGGCACTGCTCTTTCTTTGAACCGGGACTTGGATTTGGTAGTTTTTAACAACCACTGTTAGCTTGGAATGACTCTAAGCTGTATTTGAGAAGTGTAGAGGGGTCCATGAGATTTGGACATGAAACTAGGCATCTCAGCCACTGCTTCAGACTCGTTCCCAACTAATAGTGAACTCATACTTGCAGAGGTCATGACTTTCTTTGTTAAAACACACAGAGCTCGGGTTTTATCTCTCCTGTTGTTGACCCGTGACACTTGGCTTCTAATTTGCATCTCAAACTTGGTCTTCTTGTCCTCTTTTCTTTAGATAAGTTACATCTGGTCTTTTCTTGTTACTTCTGCATTTTAAATGCATTCCAAATGCATAACTTTGAGTTTCAACATCTTCATTTTTATGAGTTATTAAAATACACATATTTGGCAGCAACTTGAGGTCTTTTGATATTAATGCTCTATATGTTGTAGTAGTTGTTTGCTCACTTCAAAACTATAGCATGCGCTTTCATCACTTCTTTTGCAACCTTAAACATACTCAGAGTTACCTTCTGCTATTTACTTGCTGTTGTTTCCTTCATTACTGCTCTTTGTGCTTTATTAATGTCAACAACAACAACAAAAAGATATACCCACATAGCTATTAAGTTGATCTCAAACAGGTGTATATTTGATGTGAACTCGGGTTCTCTTGCATGGCTATCTTGTTTGTATACAAATGCACTCCACTTAATTTTTTTCAAATACAACAATATTTTCACGAGGACAAAAATGTCCATCTCTACAAACTAAATTTTTCTTTCATTATTCTATCTTTCAAAACCAATAAAGTTTTTCCCCTCCAGAAATTAGATAAAATAAACAACATTCGACTTCACTGGTGAAACCTCGAGAAAAATTTATCAAAACATGTCATGTTCAGAACACTATAGAAGTGTTATTCCTTCTAGTGTGAAAATACACTATTCTTTTATCATCATATAAGACACTACCCATGGGGTTCGAGCATGGGCTCATGACTCCCATGGATAAACTTCATAACAAGAACCCTGAAAACATGAATACTACATTTTTATGACTGTATGCCCTATATTGGATGCACGATGAACATTATACCACAATACAATGTAACTGTGTAAATACCCTGTATAAAGATACCTCTTGAAATTTTGGCATTAAGGACATAAGGACATCTTTCTTTTGAAGTTATGAACCATTACAGTATTGTTTGATTTCTTCAATTGATGAACATACACTGTCTTGCTCATAACGTAGTTGTTTTTTCATGAATGTTTGCTCCAAGAAAGCCTACCAACATACTGTTGTTTCAATCTTTGCTTAGTGACTTTCACTTGCAGTTTATATGTACATTGGTTATTCTGTGATGTATCTCCATTTCTTTGCAAATCTTACTATTTCATAAGCATAAAAAAATATATTTTATAATATAAAAATGGTGATAACCAGGCATGCATATTTCAATACTGAATTTCAAAATGAATATTATGCCTTCCCTGCATTTGATACTCACTGTAATAGAATTGCCTTCATTTCTGACTTGCATGATGTTAGTGAACATCTTATCCTTCTTTTCTGCATAATCCAGTTCATTAAGAATACTTCCTTGCACATGTGTCTCCTGAAGTATCATGGATCCTTTTCTACATCTGCATTTTCTCTTGCTATCTACACTTAGTCATATGATCAAATTTTGCACACATATCACCAATCAATCTGTGAGGTCAGCAGATAAAATGAATCAATTAATGTTTGTGGGTGAGTCTCATCCAGGATGGCATTCATTCATGAATGTTGGTTGGTTTATTTGTGTTTGTTGAATTAATAGGTTGATCAAATTCTAAAAAAGGTTTCTCAGATAGGAATACTAAATCCCTTTCATTCAGATATCTGGTTATAAAGACAAAAATAACATCCATCAAAGTGGCCATAAATAGCAAAAGCTTTCATGTTTAGAACAAGTCCCTTTAATACTATGTTTCAGATATTGTGGATGCATGTTTTCTTGTTACATTGATTTCATCAGATTGATATGCAGTATTAGAAGAATTGATTGTATGTTGTTTGTGTCCCTTGTATTTCTTAGATCCAACTAGATCTGACACCTTTTTTCTCTCTCATGATGCAGGTGAAAAACCTAAAGACCTAAATGAAGATGAAGACCAGGACTTGGAGACCTAGGGCCTAATAGACAACCAGCAAGCAACCAACCACAAGGCAATGCATGGGACCCCTACTCCATACTTCTATCATGCTTTCTATTATGCAATGTACTCTTTTACTTGACATGAAAAGAAATATGAAAAGACACTTGTATATTACATTCAATTTGAATGCACAATGTAATTGATTAGTTTTAAATTTTGAAATTCTAGAATGTGATCAATTCTTAGAGCACCAATGATAACTTTTGACAATGTATGTAATGATGAAATGTTAATTAATAATATCTGAAGGATACTATTAATTAGACTCTTCTAAATATGCAATTTTTTACTATTTGTGGTTATTTTGATGGATGTTGTAATTTAGGGTAATAGTACACCCAGAGGTAATAGAGTCAGATCAACAAGGACCCCCTGATTTAGATGTTTTAAAGAATGATGAGGCTATTGCTGATTTCTTGGGACTTAGGGAAGGCATTCCATTAGGAGACCACAAGGTAGGCTTCTCCATTGACCTTGACAGAGTGACATATTTTGGGGAGGCAGCTCCTCTTTCAAGTCCACAAAAGAGAAAAGAACAAAAGAATGATAAAAAGCTAAAACAAGATGTATCTTCTAGCGAAAACCTCACTGAGGTGCTAGAAGATGGAAAAAAGGAACTCCTCCCCTTGACAGAGGAGAAATCTACATTACTAACAGAAGAAACAGAGGAAGTCAATTTGGGAGATGACAAGAACCCATAGAACATATACTTGGCAAAATCGCTCACCCCTGAGGAGAGAGAATAATTTATCATCTTCTTTGAAGCAAGGATGATCAATTTTTCCTGGTCCTACTTGGATATGCTGGGGTTAGAGCCATATATAGTACTACACCATCTCCTGTTGCTACCCAACGCCAAACCTGTCAAGCAGAAGCTGAGAAAAATGCATCCCCATGTTGCATTGCTAGTCAAGGAAGAGTTGAAAAAGATCCTAGATGCCAAGTTCATAAGACCAATAGCATACATAGACTGGATATCTAACTTGGTACTAGTTACAAAGTACATTGGTCAAATACAAATTTGCATAGACTTCAGAGATCTCAACATAGCTTGTCCCAAGGATGACTTTCCCTTACCCAAAATTGATATGATAGTAGATCTAACCGCTGGACATCAAATGCTATCACTTATGGATGGATTTTAAGGGTATAACTAGATAAGGATCACACCAAAAGACCAACATAAAACAAATTTCACATGTCCTTGGGGCACTTACTGTTGGAACATCATGTTGTTTGGTCTCAAAAATGTTGGCACGACATATCAACGGGCCATGAAACTATATTTCATGATCTCATCCACAAAATAATGGAAGACTATGTGGACGACATACTAGCCAAGTCAATGCTTCGCAAGGATCATCTAAAAGTATTGGGACCAATCTTTGGAAAAATGTAGGAATTCAAGGTCCATCTAAACCCAAAGAAATGTGCATTCTGTGTCACAACAGGAAAGCTACTGGGGTTCATAGTGTCACATAGAGGCATTGAAAGTAGACCCAGAGAAATTCAAAGCAATATTGGACATGCCTCCACCATCAAACTTGAGGCAACTAAGAGGGTTACAAGGAAGGCTCCAATAAATCAGGAGCTTCATAGCTCAGCTAGCAGATAAGTGCCACCCATTCCAACATCTACTACACAAAGACGTCAAATTCATATGGACCAAGCAATGCGAACAAGAATTCCAAATATTCAAGGACTACCTCCTCAAGTCTTCTATATTGGTGCCGCCAATCCAAGGTAGACCATTTATTTTGTATATCTCAGCAACAAAATCAACATTAGGTGTACTCCTGGCACAACATGATGACGCAGGTAAAGAAAGGGCCATCTACTATCTAAGCAGAACATTGGTAGGATATGAGCTCAACTATATGCAAATTGAAAAGTCATGCCTTACAATTGTTTCTTGGAAAAGCAATCATCTCAGAAACACATAGCATTGGACTACTATTTCTAGATTGGACACCCTAAATGGCTGCTAAGTAGATTATTTAGTCTCATTTAATTATCGACCAGGGACGTAAACTTGGAATGGTGTTTGCAAAGTATATGCTTCAAACTTCCTTGATTCTCATGGATAAACCTATGGAATCAAAATACATTATGCTTCAAGAATCTATACTATCTCAATTGAATGTAATTATGCTAAGAAAATAGTAATCACGAGTAGGGGTTACTCTGCTTGCCTATGCTGCAGGAACAGTGCACCAGTTCTGTTACTAGTGGCTGCAAGAACAACAGAGTTCTATTTACTTCTTAATGAGCAAAGAAATAACTTCTAATCTAATAAAATGATTCACTCACCAAGTGGGCCCCCTTGGATGAGTGAATATAAATGCAATTATGATAAGAGATTGAAACTCAAATTATGCACTCTATTCATTCATGGAGGAAATATACTTGGAAAATAAACAGTGCTACAATGTCAAATTCTATTCCAAAAAATTGTATCAATTAACTCTCTACTTCTCCTGTGGCACTACAAAATTCCACTTATTTAAGGAGGAACTACAATAAAACCTAAATCTAGGATCACTCCATTAATGAGGATCACTAATGGATACATCATGCCCATAATAGAAATCCCAAACAACAATAGTAGGTATTCAAGCTCTTCCCAGAATGTAGCATGTAGTGGTTCTAGATCTGTGTGCGGTGTCTTCTTAGGAACTAAACTGACTTGTTCCTTCGCAAGAGTTCTACAACACACCCATCTTTAACCACTTTACTTAATTCCTTGCTTTATGTTGGCACTTTTGAAGGTAACGGCTGTCGTTGACCCTTTCAACACCATGCTGGAATTCTTGAATGTGCCATAACTTGACCCCTACAAAATGGTTAGTATACATAACTTCTGACACATAAATATATTTTATCATTTAATACTAATAAAGAAGTGTGAGATTTCATTTAATATTCTTGCACAACATTCGGCTATAGGAAGGAGAATACCCATAAACATAGCATAGGGAAAAGGACTATCTATTCAACATGCAATCACTTATATCCTGCAACTTCTATCCATTAGTTTCAAGAAAAATACATTATGTTTTTACCATCCATTTTACCTACTTATGTCCTTGCATATAAAATATATAAAATCCATAAGTTTAAAGTCTTCTTCTTTGAAAACAAAATGCTAAAAAAGGAAAGTAAACACATGGAAAAGATGGCCTTTTGAGATGCTCATCATTCCCCCCAACTGCACTATTGTTGGTCCCCAACAATCATAAAATTTTGGATTCTGGATCTAAGCCTCAGGTCGTTGGGGGTCTTCTCCTCTGGCTCATCAACAACATGATTGAAGTATCCATGGCTTTTTTCAAAGTCTGTCCCACCTGTGTCTTTCCTTAACCATATCATGCTCTTCTACGTTCTCATTTACTGCCAGCAACGGTTGCAGGAAGATTGGAGGTTGAAACTGTGAGGGCATCCAATAATGTAGTTGTGTGTGTCCCAGCATTATAAACCATGGAACATGGTGAGTAGCAAGGGTTAAATTTTGTGGGGAATGGGGCTCCCTAATTTTTAATTCTTGGGGCATCCTTATCCACCACTACCTACAAGCTGCAATCGTGGCCTCAACATCTTGTGAAGAATGTTGTTCCCAATCTGTGTACCCCTATTCTCTGACTAGAAGAACCTTGCAAGACCCACTAGGGTTCATTGTGATTGAGACCCAATCAAGGAATGTACACCTAGAGCTTTGAACTTTAGGCCTCATCATAAGGGGTGTGTCAACATCACTGCTTCGATATGGGAGATCCTGATGCTCTCAACTGATCTCATTTTGAATCTAGGACATAACTTCCCTCAACTGCACATCTCCTACATAAAGAAGTGAATTCCATTCTCTGTTGTTAGGCATAGCTAGATTGTATAGATATAACTCACATAACAGATTCTTGATGGGCATAGGTGCTGATCAGAAGGCATCATAGAATTTGTGAGGTGTAGCAATGGAAGGATTTAATCCCTCAACAATCCCTGTCTACTGAAAGTTAACAAAATTTTCCTTAAGGAACAATGCATAAACTTGAGAAGGTGACCTACATGCCATTGTTGCAGCAAAGAACTAAGTGATCTGCTCAATTCTCATCTTCAATACTACAATCCAATTTGTTTTCTACTCAAGATGACAAGCCTACTCCTCAATTATCCCTTTTAATTTCTCTATCTCCAGTTCCCATTGTGACTTTTCCCAGGTGATATTTTGGTACAAACTTAATCCTGCTGCTAAGGGTGTAGATAAATCTGAGGGTGGCATGGGTTCTTGCTGAAGGACATTAATCCACTCAGATGTAGCTTGAGGGTTCTTTACTTTCTCCACATTAGTGAAAGTAGCTCCTTTACCCTTGTCACAAGTGACAAGGGTTTTTATCAAATCATTCACTTGGGATGATTTAACTGCCTTGGCTAATGTATCCAATCCATCTTTGCTCAACTACTCAAACACTTCTTCTATAATGTTCTCATTCATTGCAGGAAATTCATCAGGAGGAAGATTCTCTAAACTGTCATCAAAATCTTGACCAAAATTATTTCAAAATCCCTCTGTTTCTATAGAATCCTTATCACTTTCTACAAGGATGAATTCAACTTATGGATCAGCTTGAACTTCCTCATCCAAAATGTTGGCTAGGGTATCACCATCTGCTATGTTTGAAGCCATTTCCTCTAAAGAGGACTATTCTACAGACTCAGAGGATTCAACATTTATAATTGAATCAAGGGTTTTTATTTCTTTACTAGCACTAGAAAAAAGTCTAGGACTCTTCCTTACGGGGGTTTGAAAAGAGCTCATAGGTTCCTTGCATTTCTTTTTGGTGGAGGACACCTCCCCTCTAATGGCTACAAGAGGTTCTTATGGTGTTGCCTCCTTGGGAGAAGGCAAGGGTTCCTCGGGCATCTGATTCGTATTTTCATTATTAGTTGGTTGTTGTTCTGGAGTCATTTCCTATGTATCTATGGTTTTATCTTTTCTTTTTACAATAGTAGACCTAGTTTCTTCAGACGGTGAAGTGTCAAGAGAAGCATCAACTTCTCTAGTTTTTATTTCCTTATTATTAGAAACAGGATTGTTATCATTGTAGGATCTTTTCCTAGATAGGGTAGGCCTAGAAGAGGATTCTTCAAGAACGGGCTCTATTTTATGGATTACTTTATGAACCCCCATTGCCGTATTAACCCTACTACCTACACCCTGGCCTCTCAGACCAACCACCCTAGGTGCTAAATCTTCCATAGCCAAGAATTCCTCCCAAGTCCCAATTGACTGTTTAATTAACTCCCTTTATACAACTAACTTAATTAAAAAATGATGGGAAATAGATTGTACTTTTCCTGAATGAATAAGAGATGCTTGCTTTTTCACAATATTAAAAAGAAAGCTAGGTAAGTCTACTGGCCTATTTTCATGGCAGAGGGCACTCAGAATCTTGAAGTGAAGTCCATGCAGGTACTTGTAACGTCCCTCATAGGTGAAGTAAGATATTATAAATGTGGCCAGCTACAAAAACTCCATGGGTAATGACATTCTTGCAGTTCCTTGCTTCTTATCAATCTCTAACTTTGGGTCACTATGTAGGGTAAATTGTGCCCTAACCGAGTGCAAGTCAATGTCCTTTGTCCACTTTTCCCCTTCCTGTGGTAACTTCATAACTTCTACCACAATATCTTCTGAAAATTCAACCCTCAAGCCTTTCACTACTGCAAACCCATTGTTCAAAGTATTCAGAAATTGAAAAGCAATTTTGTCATCGAAGTCATTAAGGCTTAAGCAGTATTCCAGCCATCCCCATTTTTGAAACAACTCATAGGTAGCCGAGTCCCCAAGTAACACTTGATGATCCATTGGCTCGTGCATCTGAAGGTCTCTTCCCATTGCAAATGATAAAGAAAATAGCTCTACAGGATATGCTCAACTGCTACAAAAAATTGAAAAATGCTTGGCCTTCCCACAGACATAAGATGTTTTTGTTTTGCTTTCTGAGAAAAATTGAAGTACAGGATAGCTTTTAATTCTAAGCAAGCAAGCATTACTTTGAATGATTTTCATAAATGCATTCACGCATGTTAAGGTTTGTCACTCGAACATGTCGCAAAATTGTTGTTATTAAGTGATCCTTACTTTAATTTTCTTTCAAATCAACTGCTAAATCATGATGACTTAACCATTGAGTGACAGATAAGCTCCCACATGATGACAGTCACCATGAAAATACAAGAAAGAAATAATTTTTTTGCCTTTTCACTTGCTAAAATCAATTTGGAAGTATTGAAACAAGCATGAATTAAAAAACTAACCCCTCCCCCCAACTAAGTATAAGGCATGGGTCCCACCAGGCCGGTGCATGCAAGAATAGAAAAACAAAAGTACACTCATTTCAGAATAATAAATGAATAAAATAATTTATGTGCAAAAGTATGTGTTACTAACCTGATATGCTGTAGGAAGAGTGTAATGCTAGGCGACATGCACTAATGGAGTGATGCTGTGATGCGGACATGTGGAAGAGAGAAAGGTGATGCAGATTTTTATTACGAAGAAAGAAAATCACCAAAGTGAAGTGTTTATTATGGAAGCTGGAATAAAATCACAGCTTGGCAAAAATTTGGGTGGAAGACCCAGATGCATCTGCTATAGGAAGAACACTATTTGAGTTCTATTGGATTTGCTGTAGGAAGTCTTGATGACTCACAGGCTTGTGATATATCTTTAAGTGATGCCCATTGATAAGGAGTTTGAAACTGACAGGATCAATTGTAGAGAGCTGAATGACACCATTATCAAATACTAAAACTATTTCATAGGGCCATAACCAATGGGTTTGAAATTTTCTAGGAGTATGCTGATATCTTAATTCATAGAGCAATTCCCAATTGCCAATGGAAAACTTTTTATCTTTTATGAATTTGTCGTGCCACTTCTTTCATTGCTTTTGAATCAGTTCTGTGTTATGAAGTGCAAATTTCCAGTATTTATCCAATCCGTTGAGTTGCAGGAGCCTTTCCTCTTATGCTTTGTTCAGGTTAATATCCAAGTCCAATGTCATCCTGAGAGTCTTATGATGAAATTTTTTAGGCATGGATGCAGATTTCCCGTAGACCAACTCAAAAGGAGTGAATCCAGTAGTAGTTTTCTAAGTTGTGCGATAAGCCCAGATGGCTTTAGGAAGTTGAGTAGCCCAATCTTTTTGTGAATGACAACTATTTTTTTTAGAATGGCCTCTATCTCTTGGTTCGTGATCTCAGCCTGTCCATTGGCCTAAGGATGGTATGGTGAAGATTTACCATGCCTCACCGTGTACTCTTTCATCAATTCAACAATAAGGTTAGAGGTGAACTGTGCCCCTTGATCTATTACTATTTCTTGAGGCACTCCAAACCTAGTGAAAATAAATTCATACAGAAACTTTGCTACTTTATGGTCCCTTGTCTGCCTCATTCCTTTTGCTTCAACCCATTTTGTGGCGTAATTAGTCCATACTAATATATAAGACTTACCATGTGAAGATGGCTCAATGGAGCCAACAAAGTCAATGCCCCACTTGTCAAATAGTGTTACCACCATCTGAGGCTGCAGGGGAATTTCACAAGTCTTTCTGGGATGTCTCATCCTTTGGCATCGATCACAGTGCCGTGTATGCTTAGCTGCATCTTTGTGTAATGTAGGCCAATAATAACCTGTTGTCAATACCTTGTATGTTGTTCATTTTCTAGAAAAATGGCCACCACATGGCTCATCATGACATGCCCAAAGGATGTCATAGGTCTCATCTTTGTGGACACATCTGTGTGTGACTTGATCAGGACCTGCGTAGAACATAAATCCAGATATCCATGAAAAGTTAAAAATTTTCTCAGCCAACAACCTTCATTCATGGGGTGAGAAATGAGGTGGTGCCTGTCCTGTAGCAAGGTAGTTTGCGATGTTAGAATACCATGGATTGTATGTTGCAAGAGAGAATAGGTGCTCATCTAGGAAGTTTTCATCAATTGCGACAGGATCATCAGGAACTTGTAATCTAGAGAGAAAATCAGCAACTACATTTTCTTTTCCTGGTTTGTCAATGATAGTTATATCAAACTCTTGTAGGAGGAGTAACCACCTGGCTAATCTACCAGAAATGGCCAGTTTATTGATCAAGTATTTGATCGCTGAGTGATTAGTATAAACAAATACTTCATAACCGGTTATGTAATGTCTGAATTTATTTAATGCATAGATTACAGCAAGGAGTTCCTTCTCAGTAACAATATAATTTAGTTCTACACCTTGAAAATTTTTGCTGATATAATAAATGGTGTGTTCAACTATTCCTTCTTTTTGACCCAACACTACCCCAATTGCATAGTCAGATGCATCTGTGTGGATATGAAAGGGCAACTTGCAATTTGGTCCTCTAAGAATAGGGGTCCTTGTCAACACATCCTTCAACTAGTGGAATGATGACTTACATTTTGTTGTCCATTCAAATTATGCTTCTTTCTTCAATAGATTATATAATGGAGCAGCAAGTTGACTGAAGTTCTTGATAAATCTCCTGTAGTAACTGAAATGACCAAGAAAACTTCGGACATCCTTCTACTTTGCTAGGGTTGGAAGTGTGACAATTACTGCAATCTTTGCAGGATCAACCTGGATACCAAAGGATGAGAGGTAGTGCCCTAAGAAAAATCCCTCCTCCATCATCATGTAACACTTCTCACTATTAAGTTAGAGATTGTAGTTCTGACATCTTTGGGGAACTTTTTCCAAATTATCATAAGCCTCTTCGAATGTAGTTCCATATGCAGTAAAATCATCCATGTATATTTCAACACAGTTAGCAGCGATGTCAGAAAAAATGCTTATCACTGCCCTCTAGAAAGTAGTAGGTGCATTACATAACCCAAATGGTAAGATAGAATAAACAAATTTTCCCCATGGATAGGTGAACGTTGTCTTATCCTAGTCTTCTGCTGATATCTAGATCTGGTTGTAGCCACTAAAACCATCCAAGAATGAAAAATACTTTTTGCCAGCAAGGTTGTCAAGTACTTGGTCAATAAAGGGAAATGGAAAGTGATCCTTCTTGGTTACTTTATTGAGCTCCCTATAATGCACACAAACTCACCATTTGCCACCTTTCTTGGGGACGATTACAAGAGGGGAGACCCACTGACTGTCAGAAATGGGATATATGAAGATAGCTTGGAGAAGTTTTTGCAATTCAACCTTTACTACATCTCTTAATGCAAGGTTTATTCTTCTTTGAGGTTGCCTAATAGGTCTGGACTCAGGACTAATATAAATCTTATGAGTACACAATTTTTGGTCAATCCCCTTCATGTCAGTATAGTCCCATGCGAAAGCTTGCTGATTCTTTTGCAAAAGATGCTCAAGGCTAGACATCTAAGATTCAGTGAGATCCTTATTGACATTCAATTCCCTACCTAAGGCAATATGCACTCTTTTAACTTTATCCAACATAAGAACTTCTGCAAAAGAAGGTGACTTTATTTCATGGGGTAACAAAGTATGGAGATAATCAGGTGTTGTAAGAAACTTGGATTAAGACTTCTGGGGCAATATGGTTTGTAGAGAATAGTTAGGGTCATGACATGAGGGTTCTTCAAAGCCATACTAGTTTGTAAGGATTGCTACAAGTATGTCATCCTCCTCTTGTGAGACCATAAATGGATTTCTATCAATAACCATAAGCTGTTGCACTGAATTGTCTTCAAGGGGGCCATCTCCTACATCTGGCCAGACAACTTGGTCAAGTTCAGCTTGAGGTTTGGCTGGAGAATATAGGGTTAATTTCTTAGTATTAATAACGTTAGATATGGTCATTTTTCCTGAGTGGCATCCAATGCAAGCATCTGTTGTGGCTAACCAAGGCCTTCCTAGGATTAATAGATACCCTCCTAGTGTGGCTTTTGGAGACTGGATGATGAAATCTAAGGGGTATTCTAAGGAATCTAGTGTGAAAAAAATATCCTCTACCATACCATCTGGTTTGATAGTTGAATTATCAGCTAACTGGAGAATAGTGGGTGTTTCCCTCAACCTAATGATACTAAGCCTTAACAACACATCCATAGTCATAACATTAATAGAGTCTCCTAGATCAACCAAGACATTCTATATTTGTATACCATTAATGTGAATGGTAACCACTAGACTCCCTGGATCAGAGTATTTAGGCATCAAGGTTTTACTAAGCATGAGACCAGAAAGTTGTCCAAGAACATGGACAGTATCAAGATCTTTCTTTTTCCTACCAGGGTGCTTGATACAGAATTCTTTGATTGCTTTATTATAGATTGGAATTTTCTTGAGGGCATCTAATAATGGTATTTAGACAGTCATTTACTTCAGTTGGTCAATCAAGTCATTTGCAATAGTATTCTCTTTAGAGGATACTGAAGGTTGGGCCAATCTCTGCGGAAAAGGTGGGATTTTCTCAAATGGAATAGGTGGTACAACAGGTGGAACAATAGTATTTTGATTGTCAGAAGCTTCCTCAGTATCAATAACATCAGTTAGTATGATTTCTCTTGGTGCATGCAATGTGGTCCCTGATCTTAGATGGATATCATTCACTTGTAGTGAATAGGCTTGCTGCTTGTTATTTGGATTTGGATTTGGTTGAGCAGGAAGTTGTGGTTTCTGAGGACTTTTATTGGCTACAGGAGGTAGAGGCATAATAGCTTGCTACTGATTAGGCTGATTGGGTCCCCTCTGAGGTTGCTGTTGCCAGTTACCATGTGGTTGCCATTCTTTATTTTGTTGCGGTTGCTAGTATGAATTATACTACTGTTAATATGGGTTAAACTACTGCTGGTTTGGGTTAAACTAAGGTTGAAAGTTCTGGTTATACTATGGCTTCTGAAAATTTTGGTTATTCTGTGGCTATTGGCTGGGCCAATGACTATTCCAGTTCTTTCCTTGAGGGAAAAAATTATGGGGGTTTTGATTATGCCACTAATTACTATTATTATTATTATAACCAAAATGATTTAAGGGGTCTTGAGGCATACCTTGTCTCTGAGCCCATGGTCACCTTTGAGCCATGTAAAAGACCTCTCCATTCTCCTCATCTATTGCCTTGAACTTGGTGGGCATTAAAGTAGTGTCCACGGATGCAACAGCTTTTCACTTACAATTTCTTTTCTTCTCCCTGCAGTGGGAGAAGAATTCAGCTAGCATAGTGTCCGCATCCTCTTTCTCCTTCAGGCTTGCATGTTATCTAGCTGATTGGCCACATCATTGATAATATCCTACTTGAAGTCAGACAGGAGGTTTGATAGTTCTATCTTAGACACTCCAAATCCATTTGTCTTTTGAGGCAGGTCCCTTAATCCTCTTCCTTTTTTTACTGTAGCCCTTGAGTAATTCATACATATGGTCTTAATCTCCACCCAATTTTTTTGGGTGATGTCGCCACCAACCATAAGGTCCAAGGCTTCTATGCTTCATTCATTGACACCTTTGAGGAACAGATGCTTCTGTGATTCCTCATTCAACTGGTGTTGAGCATTGTGTTGCAAGTTATACATAAACCTGGAAACATAGTCTTCCAAGGTTTCATCCTCTTTTTGCGACATCTTAAAGATGTCATCTCCTTTTAAATCCAGTCCTCTACAGTATTCTTTGTATTTTTCAAGAAACATGTTTCTCATGGCATTCCAATTTGGTATGACATTAGCTCTGAGGCTCATAAACCACCTTAGAGTGGCCTCCTTGAGAGTTGACAAAAACAACTTCAACTTATGGGCATTAGTGGTGTAGTCGTAGCTCCTACAAAGGATATCAAACTTAAAGAGGAAGGTCTCAGGATCTTCAATGATAAGTCTGTAGAATTTTGGCAATGCAGCGGCTGGAATGTTCTTTAGGTTTTGGTTACCCTATTAAGGAGGAATTGGGAAGGGAAAGGTAGGCCGAGCCATCCTTGGAGGAGGGCCTGGTTGCTACTGTGGTGGTGGCTGGTATACAATAAGATCTAATGGGTTGTAGTGATACTTAGGCTCATCAAAAAGGACTTCTAGATGTAGCAATTCTTCAGAGGATGAGGGTGATGAAATCTCTCCTTGGGCATCTGCAAATGGATTTTCAAATAGGTCTTCTTCTTCACTATCTACTTGAGGTTCTTTGGGCTTGGGGTTAAAAAGATCAAATGATTTGGCCTGGTATTAACGAGGAAGGAATCTTCCACGAGGATCTCTTCTTCTATGCATAAAATACTTGCTTAAAATTAAATCGTAGATTATAAAAATAGGAATCATGAACACCAAAGTGGTTTTAACTAACACCATCCCCAGCAGCGGTGCCAAAAATGCTTGGCCAAACAATCATCTCAGAAACACATAGCATTAGACTGCTATTTCAGGATTGGACACCCTAAATGGCTGCTAAGTAGATTATTTAGTCTCATTTAATTATCGACCAGGGATGTAAACTTGGAATGGTGTTTGCAAAGTATATGCTTCAAACTTCCTTGATTCTCATGGCTAGACCTATGGAATCAAAATACATTATGCTTCAGGAATCTATACTATCTCAATTGAATGCAATTATGCTAAGAAAATAGTAATCACAAGTAGGGGTTACTCTGCTTGCCTATGCTGTAGGAACAGTGCACCAGTTCTATTATTAGTGGCTGCAGGAACAACATAGTTCTATTTACTTCTTAATGAGCAAAGAAATAACTTCTAATCTAATAAAAGTATTCACTCACCAAGTGGCCCCCCTTGGATGAGTGAATAGAAATGCAATTATGATAAGAGACTGAAACTCAAATTATGCACTCTATTCATTCCTGGAGGAAATATAATTGGAACATAAACAGTGCTACAATGTCAAATTCTATTCCAGAAAACTATATCAATTAACTCTCTGCTTGTCTTGTGGAACTACAAAATTCCACTTATTTAAGGAGGAACTACACTACAACCTAAATCTAGGATCAATCCAATAATGAGGATCACTAATGGATACATCATTCCCATAATAGAAATCTCGAACAACAATAGTAGGTCTTCAAGTTCTTCCTAGAATGTAGCATCCAATGGTTCTATATTTGCATGCGGTGTCTTCTCAAGAACTGAACTGACTTGTTCCTCCGTGAGAGTTCTGTGACACACCCATCTTTAACTGCTTTACTTAATTCATTTCTTTATGCTGGTGCTTCTGAAGGTAATGGCTGTTATTGACCCTTTCAACACCATGCTGGAATTCTTGAATGTGCCATAACTTGACTGCTAGAAAATGGTTAGTATACATAACTTCCAAAGCATAAATATATTTTATCATTTAATAATAAGAAATAAGTGTGAGATTTCATTCAATATTCTTGCACAACATTTGGCTACAGGAAGGAGACTACCCATAAACATAGCATAGGGAAAATGACTATCTATTCAACATGCAATCACTTATATCTTGCAACTTCTATCCATCAGTTTCAAGCAAAATACATTATGTTTTTACCATCCATTTTACCTACTTATGTCCTTACATATAAAATATATAAAAACCATAAGTTTAAAGTATTCTGCTTTGAAAACAAAATGCTGAAAAAGGAAAGTAAACACATGGAAAAGATGGCCTTTTAAGAGGCTCATCAGTTATCTTTGCTTCCCAAAAGCTGAGACATTATATGTTGAGTCACCAAACAAAGTTGATCGCACATATTGATCCTTTAAAGTACCTCCTAAGAAATGTAGTGCTCACCAGAGGACTTGCAAAGTGGGTAATGATCTTAAGTGAGTTTGACATTGAGTACATAGATAGAAAGGCCATCATTAAAGGGCAAGTGATCGCAGATCAACTAGCAGAGGCACCCATTCAGGACCATCAACCTATTATTTACGACTTTCCTGATGAATCTATTATGACACTACAACGAGCGATCGAGGTATGGAAACTCTATTTTCATGGGTCATGTACAAACCATGGTGCAAAGGTAGGGATAGTGCTTATCACTCTAGATCATGATACAATTCCAAAGTATTTCAGACTCAACTTCCCATGCACAAACAACATAGCAGAATATGAAGCACTGGTCATCGGTCTAAAGATAGAAATTCAATGGAGAATCAAGAACCTTAAGGTCTTTGGAGACTCATAGTTCATCATTAGTCAAGTCAACAATTATTATACGACCAAAGATGAGAAGCTCATACCATACAGAGCATAGATGGAAACACTACGCACCAAGTTCCATTACATCTTCTTCGAGCAAGTCCCACAAGCACAGAACAAAGCTGTAGACACAATGGCTACCATAACATAATTAATTGATATGCCAGGAAACAAAACAAGATTCCAGTTTCTAGTAGAGAAACTCTTGGTGCCATCACCTCAAGCATCCATCACAGAATCAGCATGCGTCCTTGTTGGTCCTGAAAACCCATGGTACCAAGATGTCTATAACTAGCTCCAAAATAGTGTCTTACCTCCCAACTTGTCTTGGAACCAGAGAAAGTCCCTCATCCACCAAGCCTCTAGGTATACCATCCTCTTAAATACTTTATATAGACAGTCTAGATGGAATGCTACTACGATGTCTCACTTCCACAGAATCCCAGAGAGCTCTGTATGAGGTACATGAAGGAATTTATGGAACCCACAGAGGTGGCAACAACTTAGCTATGAAGATCATCTGCATGGGATACTATTGGTCCATAATAGATATAGATGCACATAAACATGTACAAAGGTGTAGACAGTGTCAGATTCATAGAGACCTCATCCATGCACCAGCACAGGAACTAAATCCTATCACATCACCATTGCCATTTTCTATGTGGGGATTTGACCTAGTGGGAAAAATTACACCTTCTTTAGCAAATGGACACAAATACATCATAGCAGCAATAGAGCACTTCACCAAGTGGGTGGAAGTAATTCCTCTCACTTACATAACTGGAAAGAAAATAGAAAATTTCATACTCAAACACATTATCTATCGATACGAGATCCCTCAAACTATCCTGACAGATCATGGTACACCTTTCCAAAACAAGGATGTTGAAGAGCTATGCGAACAATTCCATATCAAGCAAGGGTTCTCCTTATTTTATTATCCTCAAGGGAATGGCCAAGCCAAAGCTACAAACAAGACAATCTTGAAAATCTTGAAGAAAATAGTGAACGAATCAGGGTGAGACTGACATTTACAACTTAGTGCCACATAATGGGCATTAAAAACTAGTGTGAGAACACCTACAAGAGCCACTCCTTTCTCCCTAGTCTATGGGTTAGAGGCGGTGTTACCCCTTGAAGTAGAAATCCCATTCCTAAGGATATCATTGAAGAACTTGATTACAGATGAAGACTACAGAGTAGCAAGGCTCAATGAACTGGAGTTGCAAGATGAAAGAAGAAAGCATGCCTTTGATCGACCACTTACAAGGCTATCAGAATCTCCTTAGAAGAAACTATCATAAGAAGGTGAAGCAAGCAGAGCGAGTCAAACCTGGAAAGTTCGAGCCCAACTAGCTAGGACCTTTTTTCATTGTCAGCTCTACTCAAAGTGGGGCATTCATACTGGCAACACCAGAAGGAGATCATCTCCCCAGATATATCAACACCATGCACCTCAAGAGGTTCTACCCTTGAGGTCTCTATGGTTAAGGCACCTATCTATATATCCAGAAAATACCAAAAAAAATCAAAAGATACAAAAGTTACCATGGTGAAAACCTGGCAATCAGGCGCCTTGGTGACAAAAAAAAAAAAAAAGCAAAAAAAAAGTAAAGAGAAAAAAAATTGCTCTCTCAGTGAAAACCTGGAAAATAGGAACTATTGAGTAGGTACCTTGGTGACAACCTAGAAAATAGGTGCCAAGTGTTCAAATCGAGCTTCACCATCAATGAACTCCAAGAGCTTGAGCACACTTCAAATGTAAGACTGGCTACCCAAGCTATATCCAGAAGCACACTCCCCTCTGAGCACCAAGCACTTACCCATGGTTAAATACTGGTCCACCAAAGTAGGGGGTGATTCTAAATGTCCTGAAAAAATCCCTAAAAATTAGAAAACTCATCAAAAAATCCCAAAAAGATCAAAATGTTCTGAGAAAATAAATCTTCATAAAAAACATTCAAAAAATTGCAAAATCCCAAGCAATAAAACCAACTCAGTTATCAAGAGAGAAAAGGGCGATCACGTTGAGTCAATCAATGTCACAATCATGAGCTTCGCAAATCAGCATTGGGCTCATCTGACATAGCTTTATCAATCTATCAAATCAATCAGCAAGCAACTGGCAACCAAGAAAATCTATCAATTGTCACAATCATGATCTTTGCGAACCAGCATGGGGTCCATCTGACACAGCTTGATTAGGTGCCAACATGATCACAATCAATCAATCAAATCATATCAATCATCTTACATAGTGATGGATACACTCAAACCAGATAGGTTAGTCTTATATGAGTAATTTATTATTGAAACCAGACACACTCAAGCAATCAAACCAATCAAGCCTATCAAAGAGTCGAGCCAATCTAGAGAATCCAACTGCATCAAGGAACCATCCAAAAATGTTGACTAGGTCAGTCAGTTGGTCAGATGTCAGTCTATATTTTGCAGTTATGTTCTTATGCTACTCCAGGATCCACTATGTGAGGAGAGTATCTATGATAAATCATGACTTATTTTCTTTGATTGTTGTCTGTTGAATGTTCACTTTGATTTCAGGGCCATGATGATTTAGGATAAATAGAGTAGGCACTATCACTTATCTGGAAACTGTGCAGTTCCATGATCTAATCTTAACCCTGGGAAAGAATTGGACATTCCTTCTCTTTTATTTGCTTGTTTGGTTTATAGAAACAAGAGCTCACAGCGCTATTTAGATGGACTCTGAGTGTGTTGGAGTTCTATCTTGGTTTCTATGGTCTTTCCCTTTATGTTGCAATAAAGAGCTCATGATGCTATCTGAATGGACTCTAGGGGTGTAGGAGTTCTATCTTGTTTTCTTTGGCTTTCCCTTTCAGAATCAAGAGCTTGCGGTGTTATCCAGATGGACTCGAGGTGCATAAGAGTTCTATCTTGATATCCTTGTTGCAATTTATTCAGAGGACAAAGTGGTATCTAGATGGTCAATATCTGGGTGCTTTTGGCTCTCTTTCTTTTAAAATAGGGAACATAGTTGAACCCAGATGGTCAATATTTGGGTGCACTAGGTTCTCTTTCTATTCAATCTCTCTACTCCTTCTGCTATCAAGAGGTCGTGGTGATATTCAGGTGGTATGTGATATGGATACATTGGACTCTCTTCAAAAATTTATAAAATACAAAAAAGATGCAATGATGACAAATATTGGAAATAGGGGCAGCGACTTGGGACACTCATCCTTTCTATCAATTCATATCTATAAAAAAGAAAAAAAATCCTTTCTATCATTCCATTCTATTATATCAATCTCAGAGAACATCTATCCAAACTAACTTCTTTCTAATTAACACATGCATACTCAGATATTTTGTGCATAATAGATTGCATTCATTCCATTCAAGTGCATCATAAAATGAATAAAAAAAACATAGTAGTTGCATACATGGTAAATCATAAATCACATGCATCCATAAGAATCTCATATAAACATGCATTTCATTTCCACCATCCTACATGAGCATGTCAGTATCCTAGGAAAAGTAAATCATCCATCTACAAGTTGGCATCATAGGAATCATACTACATATACATCTCATCATCTAAAACCACATCATATAAACTCATACATATAGCAAGTAAACAAATGCACATCATATCACATCACTAGCTGTATCTCATATAATCAAAATATATGAGTATAATGAACGGTCACAAGTCTAAACAAAATAAGGTAGTCAACATATATCAATAAATATCAATGTGTCAGGATACAAAAATGGATGCTACTCAAAGTCTATCAAATGAACATCACTACAAAAATGGTACATGATACATAATGGGATCAACATGTGCTATCCCCACCCTCTCCAAGAGGTGGACGAGGGGGTGGCATATCAGAAGCTGGTCTTTGTGATGAACCAAGAGCTCTAACACCACTGCTCTACAATCTCTGCGCTCTGCTAGATCTCTAAGAGGCTGTGTAACTAGGCACTCTCTGCTCTACAGGAACTGCACCCTCATAGTGGCGCCTCTATTACTCAATCTCTCTCAGCGCATCACGACTAGATCTATAGTATCGGTCTAGAACATATTGGTGAGAGGCATCTTGTAC
>MU224349.1:94684-111898 GCA_018584345.1 Thuja plicata | reverse complement strand
AATTATCTCACATGTTGAAAAATTTAATTAAATAAATGAATTAAATATTCATTTATCTTCAAAGAGATAACTCCAATCAGATCACATGGGTTACTCCACCCATCTCTCCAGTCCACATGGGTAACTCTCCAGTCCACATGGGTAACTTCACCCACCTCTTTAGTTCAAAAAGGTAACTCACCATTAGCTCTTCAGTCAAACAAACTCTATCTCCTATTTACCAAATGAAGAGGTGGAGTTTACTGATGGCTTCTCCAGTTCCTTTTAATCTCAACCATTCATCTCCCTATCTCTGGGATTGATCTCAACCATTCATTTCATCCCCAATTTCTATATAATAAACCCTTCATAACCATTTGAAGGATCTAGGATTTTAAGCTCTTGTGCGCCATTACTATGTCAGTTTGGTTCTAGCATTCAAGCCATCTTGTGATCACATACACATTTCAAGTATCAAATTCTCGACGCTTCTCAAGTCATAGACACTGCCCACACCAATCCTAAGCATCAAAAATAGCATTTCGGAAGGAGTAGAGAGAGACAATAGAAACTTCAAGCACTTTGGGGTTTGCATTCATTTGTTTTCCTTTCTTTTCTTGTACATTTTATTGGTTATGCTTCAAGTTATTCGTTTTAGTAGTATTTGTGTATTGGATTTATATCATTTGTAAAACCTTTGCTACTAACCCTTGCCTTTGGAAAGCTTGGGAATCACAAATCACAAAGAAGAGAGGCGTACACCAACAATTATCCTCTATCCAAAAAAACTTCTCCACCTCCATAGGAAAATCCACTACCTCAATAGAACATAGGATAGAGGAGAAAACAGTAAGAATGAACCAACCCCATGAAGTAGCCACCAAATGAAACAACACCTCAATAGGGGAAGACTCTACCTCAATAGGAGCCTCATAGGGAAGAAACTAGCTATGAAATAGAACCCACTTAAGATAAGAACACAAGAAATATTAGGAAATAGACAAACCAAATAAAGCCACAAAAAATATACCCCCTAAGCACAACTAATCCATTACTAGGACAAACCCTTGAAAATTGATAGAAACCTCCTGACCACCACAACTGGAGAAGCCACTAAAAGCTGCAACATAGATAAGTCAAGGAACAAAATCACATATGAGTAGAGACCAAAAGGCCTTAAAAAGACATCCCACAAGAAGGCCCTAAAGAAAAAACACAAAGAGGCTAAGAAGAGGATCCTAGGGCAATAAAAACCCTAGAAAAAGGGAGCAAAAAACTCCAAACCAAAGGAGAAAACACTCCATAAGAACCCACACCGGAGAAAGGTCCAACTACCAGACCATAATGATCAAACATGACAACCATGATAACCATGAAATAGGGGAGGAAGAGGCCTTCCCCAAAAAAATTGATCCAAAACCACACAACAACCACCAAGTTGCCACCAAGCACTAGAAGAAAGGAATCTTTCCAATGAACCACATTACTCACACACTGATCCCTTGCCACTGACACAAAGGCCACAACCACAATGAAGAAAAAACTAGACAAAGGAAAAGGATGATTTGTCTTTGAACATGTGTTGTAGTTATATATATTTTAATATTATAAATATTATTGATGTTGTGTAGAATCATTGTATTCTATTCTATTATAAATCCATTTTGATCATTGCCTTTTAAAGCTCTCTCGTTAAAAGTTTCACCTTAGTTGATTTCGGGTTAAATCTTTAAACCTATTTGGTAAGTTCACAAGTTTCAAAATCTAGGCTTTCTGACCAAATAGTTCAAGGAACCCCTGATCATTCGACTATAATTAGAGGGCACTGTCTACCGGGGGGCCAAAATACACTTCTGCAAACACACTGTTTGTTTGCAGAAGTGCTAAGACATGGTGTGTTTGTGAAATTCTGTGTCTTTTATATTTTATAGTGAACATTGTGTGTTAGAAAAAACACAAAATTTTGCAAACACACCATGTGTTAGCACTTCTACAAACACACAGTGTGTTTGCAGAAGTGCATTCCCCTCGTAGATAGTACCCCATTAGAGCATGTTCATTGAATGTCATGTGTACGTGACATTGAAGTGTTTGTAGTTGGTTAGTCGGGTGATATTTGAAATCATGCACCCCTCATTTATCATGGTTTAGGAGTTAAAGAAATAGCCGAGTACCCGGCTCTATAGAGTTCCTCACTTTTCAAGATGTAGATAAAACATAAAACTTTTACTAGTTAAAAAAAGAATGCAAAACTTGTAGTTAACATAAAACACATAATACCATTTCACAATACTTATATTAGTAGGTTCTATATTTTATAGTCCATCAATATCTTAATTTTTGTATTACTTTTGTTCTATAATAATAAATTCGTGAATAACCGTGTATTATAAATTAAGATGGAAATTATCAAGCCATTCACACATTCATATAAATATATGACCACCCCACTACCTTTAGAGTATATGCCTTTATTTTTGGTTGTGTGATGTTTAACTCTTTTTAGTTGGTTAGTTGGGGTATATTTGAACCTATGGGCCCTTCACTTAGCATGGTTCAAGGCTTTAAGAAATAGACAATCACCCGACTCTTCCGATCTAACAAGTTGAAAGGTTTGTAGTTTAATTCACATCAATATATTAATATTTGGTTGCTTCAGTTCTATACTAACAATTCATAAATAACCATCCATTCTAAATTAAGATAGAAATTATAAAGTTATTTTACACATTCATAGTTTCCTAAATGAAATTAAAATTTATTTACCAAAGTTAAGAAATTGAATTGTTAATTGTAACTATCCAACAAATTTAAGCCATCTGCGATAAGATCTTATATTATTTATATTTCCTACTTCGACAAAGTTCTTAGATTCTATTTTTTTTGACACAATCCAACATTGTCTTCACAATTTTCCTATACAAATGCAATCACTCATAACTACTCTTCTAATTGTATTCAATTAGATCCTTGAGGCAAAATGTTTAGGCATATGCATTATGAACTTATAGTATTTATATTTTGTGCATGATCAAAATCCTCAGATGCAATTTTCTTTGATATTGGGCCCAACATTGTCTTCACAGAAGTATTCTACACAAACACAAAAAATCATAATAACTTAGCTAAAGACATTCAATTTAATTCTTGTCAAACACAAAAAAATTCACTTTACAATATTTTTCTTTCCTCTTTTCCTAGAACCAATAGAGATCATTTCATCTAATGTAGAACCTGATATAGTGTTTATGTAATTGTTCTATATAAATAGTCCACAAAGCTATTTAGATGTAAGTTTTCTTGAAAATACAAGTTTGACTCCTAAAATACAAGAAGACAATTTATTTTGTATTTATATTTTAATGTCACATATTTACATCCACAACCTTACAATGTTTCCATAACCTCCTTGATTAGAATATCCACACTCAAACTCATCTGACATGATATCAAATTTTATACTTCCTCACTTGTCCCATATCAATGTAAGGGTAGCATAAAAAAATGAAATTAAATGACATTCAACCATGAACAAGGAACAATAAAATTAAAGCTCACCCTGTTTTAGTATTTACTATACATAAACTAAACTTTTGATACTTTAGCTAACAAAGTTATGTTCTAATCAAACAAGGTATTTGTACAAAGACAAAACCACCATACCAAAGCACATAAAAAATTAGGATAAAAACAAGGGAATGAAAATGAAACAAAAATTAGAGCACACCCAATACACAAACAATAAGTTAGAACTTCAAATATTCTTCACACCAAATTATCCAAACTCTGAAGACATTTGCATGCACACTCTTTCTATTGAAAATCTTAAATATAAAAAAGATCCACTACAACTACAAGAAAAAACAAAAGAATATCCACAAAAGAAAATGAATACTCACATTGGCAACATTTTGAGACAAGTTTTCCAAAATAAAACCCATTGAACTGTGTCAATACATTATCAACTTTTTATATCTCAAAACACAGAACATATTGAAGAAAGATTGCAACAAATTGAATAAGTAGTTCCAAAACTAGTGAATTGAATAGCTATCTTGCCTTCATAAAATTTCAAATGATGATGCAACATAATTTAGACAATTTTCCAAATGGTGAAAGTAATAAGCCTGTCTCTGAACTATCTGAAGAACCTGGCATGAAAATCTTACCTTTTTCACCAATATATTTGGATGGACAATGATTTCAATACCACTACAAAAAAGGCATAAAACCAACTTATTTGTGAACTATTTGACGAAACCTAATGTGCATACAATACTTCCAAAACTTATATACAGTCATAAAACACTTGAAAAGAATAACACAATTACCACATGGCTCTATAAATGTATTTCCAATCATTTATAACCAATAACATTAAATAAATTAAAGCCTAATATCAATAGAAATCAAAACCTAATTGAACTGTTAGCTTACCTTTATCACCTTTCAAACCCAAACAAAGGTCAATATGGTTAGCAGACATATAATGACCCTAAATATCAAATAATACCTACACGAGATCACCAAAATGCATAGAAAACATTAACACACACACACACACACACCATCAAATTTTAAAGTTAGTTTACCTTAAATTGAAGAATTTTGAAAACCCAAAACAATTTGAATACAATTCTTTCAGTCAATTTTCATGCACAAAAAGAGTACGTATGACCCAAGGTTCTGAGAAAAAACAAATCATCCTGAGTTGGCTCTCAGACTCCTTCAAAGAGACCATACATCTACATACATACTCTTTCTCTACATGAAAATAAACATCAATAAAAACCAAATACTACTGGAAGGCAAACCAAAAGAATGTGCAATAAACATTTTCTTCTACCCACCAAATAATATAAATACATAAGAAAATAAAAAGAAAGTAAACCTAAACAAAACAAATTGCAAAATTATTCCTTTTTCCACTCAACCACCATCATATAACTAAGAACACCAA
Organism: Thuja plicata; assembly: GCA_018584345.1. NCBI lineage: Eukaryota > Viridiplantae > Streptophyta > Pinopsida > Cupressales > Cupressaceae > Thuja > Thuja plicata. The sequence goes on along the minus strand of MU224349.1, from coordinate 106,959 downwards.
ATGTAACATAATTTACTACTATTCCTCCAAATGAGGTTCTCTAGATAATTGATATAGCTGGTCTTTATTGATATTTCTTGTAAAATAACAACACAATAATAATTGCCTAAGAATAGCTATTGACAACAAATCTAAACAACAGTTACCATTTTTCAAAACCAAATGACTCAATGGGGGAATCAAAGCTCTTAATGAGTCTTTGTTTTGTAATAAAAATAATTGAAGCACATGTTAATTGAAAGTGTACAATATCCAACCTATCCACTATTGTTAAAATTCCTCTTCCAACTTCCCTTAACACCACCAACTGCCGAAAATCAAATTATTAGCAAACTTTAATGATCGTCACCCAAAAAATTGTCCAATTTGTGGTATTAAGAAACCAAATGATTTAATTGAAAAACTAAAATCTCTTAATGAGCTTGTCATTTCCAACATACCATAACCACCTTGAATTTGTACTAGAAACAAATTTTAAGCAAATTTTGATGAGAATTGTGAAATTTTTTTCCAATTCATGCTATAATTGGATAATTTTATGGATGCAAGGCACTTTTTCCTAGAAATTTGTCCAATTATAGCATTGGAAAACTTGTTGAGTGTGAGGCAAAGTGCCATATTTTGACAACTTACCAAGTGTGAGACAAATCACACAACTTTGAATTTTTCTAGTGTGACCAAGTTTTCCAAGGAAAAAATCCTAAATATATTGGTTACCATGTAAAATTTGTCTATCCCACAACTAAAAAATTGTCCAATTCCAATGCATTGGACAATTTTTCAGCGCAAGAGAATTTTCTATGGTCCAAAGCCCAAATAAATAGCCTATACCCTAAATACATCAAGCCAATACAAAATAAAGTACAACAACGATGAATTCATTTCTAATTTCAAGTCTTCTACTAGAAAGTACTATATGAAGACATACAACGACCTTGACCACATTAGGGTGCTAGCAAGAAGTTGAGTCCACTTTTTGGCCAAAAAGTGGAACTGTTTTACCTATTTTTTAAAATTTGTCCAATTTAACCTAAAGATTTGAGGCACTTAGACATGGAATCATCCAAAAAGTAACTAATACAAAATTTTAGGATTCAAAGTCTACTTTCCAAATATGTTATTTTTTAAAATACCCAGATGATAAATCTCAAATTTCAATAGGGATTACTAAAACCCTCATTTTAAAAGTCACTCTTTTAGGACTATACCATGCGTGTGTACGACAAGAAAAATCAGACTCAAATGAAACTATTTATGGGTGCCAGCAAGAAGTTGAGTCCACTTTTTGGGCAAAAAGTGGAAGTGTTTTCCCTGTTTTTCAAATTTTCTGTCAATTGATATCAAAATTTGAGGCACTTAGAGATTGAATATCAAAAAAATTCACTAATAGAAAATGTAGTGCTCAGAGTCTATTTTTCAAATATATAATTTATTTGAATACCCACATGGTAGAAAATATATTTAGTAGGCATGTATAAAAACCTCTTTTTCAAAATGCCTGTTTCAGGACAATACCCCGCATGTGTATGACCACCCTATTTTGAAGTAAATAAATGAATTTTTCTAATCCTTTTTGGGGAAGGTACCTAACACATCAAAGATTGGTCAGAATATTTTTGCTTTTTTTTTTATTGAATATATTTTTTTTATTAATTTTTAATTGACTATAAAGTACATTTTCAAAACCTCTCGTGTATGACCACCATAATTTGATAAAAATTTCACTTTCTTGAAATTTTTTTTTAATATATTGAATATAATTCTATGTAGATTGGTCTCATATAATTTATTTTTTCAAAGACCTAAAATAAAAAAAGTTATTAAAGTTTTAGTGAACCTTACTATTTTAAGTTTAGGTACCACTTTTGATTAATAAATATTGTAAAAATAGTAAAATTTATCATATCACTATAAAATTTCTATTTTTGAAATCTAGACAATAAGATGTCTAATGGGTTTTAATTTCATCAAAAAATTCGATTAGGAAGACCCTCAAAAAATTACGGCAAGACAGAAATATGGTGTTCAAATGCCTTAGCCATTATTTTGGAGGTCCAAGCATAGGCTTGGTCCCACCAAACCTGTCCCGAACCGAAATCCAATGCAAATGGTGGTTTGGTAAATTCAAATTTTAAAAAAGGGCACATGTTTAAAAATGTGTACCCGTTTCTTAAATGTAATAAATTGGCATGTAAAAAAGAGTTTTTTAAAAAGAAAAAGAAAATTAAAAAACGGGCACCCGTTTTAAAAAAAAAAGGCACCCATTTTTTAAATTTTAGATCGGGTGTCCGAACCTAAGACGGGTGCCCATTTTTTTCAAAATGGGTGCTCGTTTCTAGTGGTAGTTTTCAAGACCACAAGACTTCCGCGGAATTGGTACCCACCTTCTTGCACTTACCCTTATCTAAACCCTTTTTGGAAATGGTAAGTAACACATTTATGATTGATGAAAATATTTTTTCCATATTTTTATGTTAAATAGTTTTTTTTTTATTAATTATATATTAGGCTCAATCGTTGTTTCTAAAACCTCTTGTGTACGACAAGCATAAGTTGCCCTAAACATATATTTTTTAATAATTTTTTTTTAAGTGTGTAGAATTATGTGTAGTTTGATGTCATATAATTTATTTTGCAATAAACTTTAAAATAAACAAGTTATTAAAATTACAAAAAATATTGTATTCTCTTTTCTATAGACCTATTTTAGTACAAAATGATTGAAAAATAGAAATATTAATCAAATTTAATAAAAAATTACATATTATGAATCTTCATCGTCTGATCTATACTCAGTTTTTTTCATCAAAAAATTCCTTAGAAAACCCAATCCAATTTGTGGCCAAATTGAGTTTCGAGTCTGCATATGGACATGGCCTTCAACATTGAGGTCAAACCAGATCCAAAGCCAAGCATCGGTTGACCAAGCCTTTCCTAAAGCTAAACCCAAACCACTTTTGGCGGGGAAAATTTCAATTTTAGAACACAAGGTCACGTTATAACATGGGGTGACGTTTTAAAAATGAAACTTCACCCTGTTTCATAACGTCACCCCATTTCATTTTGTAGCCTTTGGAAATTGTCTTAAAACAATATGGGGTGACATTATGAAACAGGGTAACGTTTCTTTTTTGAAACGTCACCCCGTTTTATATTTGACCTTTTTTTAAAAATCTACTATGTTTTTTTACTGCATCAACAATCTTGTACTTGAAGTACAATTGACAACGATCGATTCTGTAGGTTTTGGATAGTTTTTGCATTGTTTATTAACTATTCTATTCTTCATTTGAAGGCATCAATGATTGGGAGCATATTGAATTTTTGTTTGCAATTTTAAACTATTGAAGACACTCTTATGATTGATTTCAATTATTAATCATGGGATATAAACAACGTCAAAAGAAGAAACAAAGGACGGCTATGACTGATGAGGAAATTCATATGGAGAAAGAGAAAGAGGCTAAACGTCAAAGAGAAAGAAGAATGAGGATGCGCGAAATGAATAGTAATGAAGCTTAAGGATCCACAACAATTGAAGATTCAAACATTAAATATACCATGGGGGATACAATAGATGCAGAAGATGCAAATATGAAAGAGGTGAAAGCAAGCATGTGATTGAATGCACCTTGTAGTGATGTTCCGGGTATGTCTTTGACTTCACCATTGAATGATACTCAACCTATGATAATAGATGATAATCTTTATAGAGACTTATTACTTGCATATTCTAGAGATGAAATTGAATCAATGAGGCCTAATAATATTTTTCAACTTAGAGAATTTATAAATGAAAATCCCCCTATTGTTGTTGAAAATGAAGAGCCTTTTGTTGTTGCGAACGAAAATATCCCTAATGTTTTTGAAAAAAAAGAGAGTTAAATTTGTATTTGAGCAAGGATTCTAGGTTTTCTTGCTGGTTCTTTCTCGGATGAGCTCTTGAACTAGTTTTTATTATTAAATATATTTAGTGGCTAGCCCACTTTTGTTTAAAAAAAAAAAAAAAGAGTTAAATTGACAATTTTCTAATTACTATTATCCAATATGTACGTAAAAAACTAGTAAATGGTTATTATTTTTCGAAAGTAAATTTCAAAAAAAAAAAAAAAAAGCTCACAACCCTCTCCTTTTTCTTATCTTAGATCTTAAAAGGGCGAAGGGCATGACATATTCTTTACCATTTCTATGCACCAAAATGTATTTTACTTGTTTTTAACCCTTATAAGCTATTTATAGGTACAATATGATAAACATGTTTTGCTATGTGATATTGCAATACAATGAGAATAAAACAAGGGTTTTCCATAGACCTAACCAAAATAATAGTGAAAAAGTGCATAGTCTATAAGTGATGTAAAACATGCAAATATTGGACATATATAAACTAAAACAAAATATGAATAATTTTACAATGTAAAAATATTCACCAAATCAAGTTGGTTTGACTTAGGTGTTTAAACTAACTAGTTCATGAGTTGAATCCTATTCACATGTTAATTTTTTTTAGGTCTTAGGAATCTTTCTAAAAAACTAGGTTTGCACTATGTTGACCTAGTTTTGTAATGTATTCATCGAATACATTACAAAACTAAGGCTGCACTATGGTCACTTAGTTTTTTAATGCATTTAGTGAATACATTAAAAACTAAGCCGGACTTGTGAAATATGAGAATATAAAGCTTCCATGCTTCTAAGTATTGCATACAATATAAAAGTTGATTAGTAATTGAAAAGAGACTATCCAATGAATATAATAATAACTACAAATAGAAAATAAGTAGAAATTAGATTCCAATATAACACATGCACTATGATGAGTTTAGTTTTGTGATAAATTCATTGAATACATTAGAAAAGAAAGTGAGCATTGTGAAATATTCTTCTGGGTGATGCATATAGTAAACATTGAGAAACAAGAAAACCATGAGCACAATGCAAGTAGATATCTTTAGTAATTGAAAACAAGTTAAGTTGACATTGACTACATGCATTGTTAAGTTATCATTGACTACATGCATTGTTAGGTTGAGTTTGACTGCATTCAGTAAACATGTTGTGTACTAATAGCAGTCAAAGTACTCAATTCTCTCTTAGTTTTCTAATGTATTCATAGAATACATTACAAAAGTAAGTCAACATTGTGAAATTTGAGACTAAGAATCTTCCATGCTTCTAACTAATGCATACAGTAAACCATGAACATCAAGCAACCCATGAGCAAAATGTAAGTAGATACATTAGTAATTGATAACAAGTTAAGTTGACATTGACTACATGCGTTGTAAAGTTAACATTGACTATATGATGACTTAGTTTTGCAAGCAATTTGAACCTACAGTAAGAAGTGAAAGCAATTAATTTGTAAATAAAATTGACAGTAAGCTTACAATAAGCATACAAAACATGGAATAACCAAGAAATAAATGAGATAGCCTAGTAGCCTGAACAAGAGCAGAGAATATGCATACTGCAAAGAATAAACCGCCAGTGCTCAAAAAAGGAATTTCATTGGATTTTACAAGGCACTGTATCCTTCTTATATGAATTTGGTCATTAAAGAAGTGGCTGGTCAATTTGAAATTTGAATTGTGGTGGGAAAGAATCAGTTTTGTGATGTATTCAATCAATAAATGTATTAAGTAAGTGTTGTATTGTACATATATTGAGTACATTAAAAAACTAAGTCAGCACTATCTAGATTCATAAAAACTACAATACCAAGTAATGATTAAATCGACAATGTACACTGCTTTTGTCCCATTTCCTCTAAGTTTTTATTTTTGTGACATTACATGCAATAATTTCAAGGTGAAACGATTGAAACATACAAATATCAGTGCAGGAGAATCATTGAAAACACTTATTGAATCATAAAAAACTATGAGATATTTGGTACTTCGTGATGGGAGGATGGATTCCCTCAAGTGTAGTAGCTGTGAGAGGATGCCCAAAACCCTCCTTGCATACACAAAAATGAAAGCGGCGAGAGATGGAGTTTCCATAATGTACAAAGAAGAAATGGTTAACTTTAGGGTTCATGGTGGGTAGCAGTAGGGTTTTGTAATGTATTCAATGAATAAATGTTTTAAGTCAGTGTTTTCATGCATTTATTGAGTACATTACAAAACTAAGTCAACACTCTCTAGATTCTTTAAAACTACAACACCACGTATTGATTAAGTCAGCACTGTCCTGTTTCCTCTAATTATTTGTTTCTATCACATTACATCCAATGATTTCAAGGTTAAATGATTGAAACATACAACTATGAGTGCAGAGAAATATTTATAAACACTTATTGAATGATAAAAAACCCTGAGATATTTGCAACTTTGCGATTGGAGAATGAATTCCCTCACCTATAGCAGCTCTGATTGGATGCCCAAAACCCTTCTCACACATGGAAAAATGAAAGTGGCAGGAGTGGGAGATGAAGTTTGCAGAATGTATGAAGAAAAAATTGTCAAGTTTAGGGTTAGTGGTGGGTAGTAATAGGGTTACCCATGGGCGGTTACGTGGTAGGTGGTGAACTACAAACGTGTTCACTTGAGTAGGTATGAGTTAAGGAGAGGTTAAGTTGGGTCCTTAGTGGGGTGTAAATTGATTGGATTTTGATTAAGGGAAGGGACAATGTGATTTAATTTAAATGACCCTTTCGCCCCCTTTCCTACCTTCTGAGCGGGTCCACATTAATTTTTTTTTATAAATTAATGTTTAGGTGAATAGTTATTGGCACCAATTTTGTTTTTCTTGGATCAGATATTGATGACCATTGGGCGTCTAGGGGTCGGGTTCTAGGCGAGCATTTTGAAATGGCATTTCAGACCACTTTATGCTCCACAATAGCTATAGAGAGATCGTGTATACCCAAAAGCCAAAACCTTAGCTTTAAAAACTTCACTCACCTGCGGAGGTACACCAAAAAAATGACAAAATCCAACTTACAATTTAGAAATTCTAGTTGCACAAAGTTATCCTGAGCAGCTAGTGGGTATTTTCCCCAATGAATCAACAAAAAATAACGTAAAATTTAAGCCCCGCCTTCCTTCGATTTAACATTTCCCCACAAATCTCACTACCATTAATGTAGGTTGAATGTGGATCATATTATTGAATCGTCGTCAGTTTTCCAAGAATGTCGGTGGGCTATGAATCCTGTGTAGAAACCCTTTCATCTCATTTGGCTGGATGATTTCTAAATAAATGGAACTCTTTTCACCACGCTCATTGACAATGTAATATGGATGATGTATCTGACATTTAATGTCAAATATGTGACACAATGATGATAAAATTTGCTAAGATGAGATGAAGGCATCGATTCAATTTTCCTCCACACCTCTATTTTTTTTTATCTAGCTATTATCATGGAACGCAAGGAAGAGGAGCACAAGTCTGGAGAGAATGGGAAAAAGAAATGTGAGGGAGAAAATTGGGGGAAATGTGTAGTAGAAGATGAAGTTCAATAATTTTTTTCTCTGGTGGACAGATTTCATTAAATGCAAAAGCTTTCTAAATAGAGGCCAATGAATTTCTCTTTTGTAGGAAAAACACTCACTTCTTAGATTGTGGGTGACGATTTTATCCAAGGTAAATCTCCATGGAAGCCATCTTTCCAATGGGAAGATTTTTCTGCCTTATCTAGGAAAGATTGTAGTTTTACTGATAGTTTAAAAAACACAAACACTTTGGTGGTTTGTGAAAAATATTGTATAAGGAGTGATCGTAATATGGGAGTGAGAAGTATTGATCTGATTATTGAGGCTATTGTAGAAGATTAGATTACTCTTTCCTGCCTTCTTTGTAAATGAGATGTACTTGTTACTTCTCTTAATACCAATGATTATTTTAAATTTAACTTTTCAGCCAATTGCATATTTAGTCATTCAACCAATTGATACTTACTTAAATAGAGCAGTCTGCAAACTATACAGACATGGTGGTCAGATATTTTCTCTCTTATTCTTTTCTCTTTAAAACTACAACAATTTCTTAGATTTGACCGAAGCTTCACAACTATTGTAAAATAAAATACAACTTTGTACATAAAAATTCATATAAACTTTGGAAATGGTTTAGTTTAATCGGAAAAGTCAATACTAGTAACCATTTAAAGAATGGACATTGATTGTCCACAAACTAGGCTGGACTCTGAGACATACGTTGCCAAATATGGCTTTAGAGTTTTCCATCTAAAAAATAAACAAGAAAGAGATTTAGAAAGCATTTAATACTACCATTATAGTTTCTATAAGAAATAAAAAGTCCATGATCTATGAAGTTTAGGAGCATACAAAAACTTTGATTTAGTTCTTCTTTTTTAGCAACAAAAGCATGAAATGTGATTTTAGATAAATCTATATTAGTTTAAATAATTATGGAAAAAGGTAGCTAATAAAAGCATTGAATTGGATAAGATAATTGCATTACAAGAATATCAACTTTCTACTCGTAGTCTTGTTTCACAACCAAATATTGATATAGATGGTGTCCCCATATTTTCCTACATGTTTTTTCACGTCGTTAAAATGTTTCATAATTATTGTAGCATCTTATAAATATTTCATATTTAAATGAAACTCTTAGCTTCGTCATGTTTGAATTATACTGATAGCAAATGATTGAAGAAACAAATTAAGCTTTAAAAGAAATGATTTCAATGTTCAACTCTCAAAATATCATTGAAGAAATCAAACGTGCTAGCAGATAAGATAATTTGTAAAAAAAGTTCAGACTTTCCCAAATCATTATTCTTTTTAAGAAATGGATTATAAGTGTGTACATAATCAAATTTCACATCTCCATCCTTAAAATGAATAATAACTTTTAAATTATCCTTTAATAGTTCATTATATAAATTACTCCCTACAATAAAATGACATCCCAAATGTAAATTAGAATGCAAGTTAGACAAACTTCATAATGTAAGATGCTTGTAAGTGTTTTTCCCTTGTAGCATTGGTTTTAGGCTTTTCTCACCACAAATTATTTTTTGCTTGTTACAACAATATTATGATAGTTATTGATTTTCCTCCCCTTTTTAAAAGAGTATCAAGTCACTTTAAGAGGAATAAGCTAATGGGTATAATTTTCCCACACATTTTCATTCCAAGATGAAGCCAATTCACTTGTGAACAAATGAAATTTATTAGACTTAAATTCTTATCCTTGAGAACATGTTGTAAGACTTTAATTTATTTTAATGGTATAAATGTTGATTTGTGCTACTATGGGTAGACTCCTAGATGGAAATGATTTCACAGGATAGATACACTCCACAACTTGTAGAATTATTGGAGACATATTGAGTACACAAATAATATTAACTTTTTCGCTTGTACATTTTTCTACAACCCATTGAGAAACTATAACATTAGGTTGTTCATTTCCTGCTATTTATAGAAGGCTTGACATGAAATATCTTCAAGCAATTTAATTTATTCCAACATCAATCCTAATAATCCACATATATGTAACCACTCCCATAAAAAAGATATATCCTCCTCTATATATCTAAAATTGATGTTAGGTATAGGAATAGGTGAGTGTCATAACATAGCTTCATCTTTAACCTCTTCTTACCTGGTGTTTCTAATTGTTCAGAAAGCTTCTTGAAAAACATCTATTAAGTGATTGCACCATGGATACTCCTTTTGTCTTGCATATCAGGTCTAATACTTGGTTGCTTAAAAGATGCTCATGATCTCCTATACTTTTGATCCAAGTCCAAGGGGTTGTGATATGATCCTCAAAATGATATTAAGGTAGAATTTTGAGTGATGACTTTGGGGCTTTCTTTTTTCTATTTATTAGTTTCTAAATTATTATCTAAATGTGAATGCTCAAAGGAGTAAAATATGAAAAGATTGAAGTGTTAGTATCTGTAAAACTCATATACCTATTTAATCTATATTTTTGATTACCAGAACATATAAGATCCATTGTTATTTACTCATTGATCGTTAATCATGTGAATAAGAGCTTTGTCAAGACAAATGACCACTCAATCAACCTGTCTCATCACTCAATCATTATACTCATACAAATTCATGACATCACAAATCTAGAATTTAAAAAGTCATAATGGATCATTGAAATTTTTTTTATTATAATAGACATCTATTCATTTCTAGCTATTTCTTTTTAATATGTTAGGGATGTTGCTTGAAAATTTTATATTATTTTTTATTAGTTTCACCGTGAATCGTAACAACATGCTAGCAATTAATCCTTTGCTAGCCAGTTGAATGGATCTCATTAATGTTTAATAACGTGAAAAATTCCACTTGAATAGTCTTATTGCCTTCTACCACATGCCTATTTATTTGTATATTTTTTTTATTGCTTGCATATATATTTCACCAAATTCTAGTGTTTCAATCTTCAATTCTATCTTACAAAATGGTAATCTAGATTTATGTTTATAAAAATCATGAATATTCTAGAATTATAGCTATACTTGATAATTTAAAATTTTCAAAATTTGATGTTGGTCGAGTGATGCACAATGATATTTTAATAGACAACTTCAATGCCCATTAATGAGTCTTAGAAATATAGGGAATGTGCAAACAAGTAAACAAGAAGATATGCACACTGAGTTATGTATATATACATATATACTCTTAGGCATTATCATGAAATAATAATATTAATAATAATTGGACGCTAATCAGGAGCCTAAGAGGAGAGGCTGGGATTGCTTTTCGAATTGGAAGTCATTGGACTGTGAGTTTTCTCCACACCAGACAACGATGTCGTGGACCTTGTTGGCGTCCCTAAGCTTTCTGCACGCGTCAAGGAATCCATTGGCAGGTGATAGCATTTGAGAGCTGCCAAAACGAAACAACTGAGCCAACATTTGAGTGCAGCCAAAACGAAACAAATGAGCCAGCATTTGACTGCCTGTATAACGATTCACCTGATTGTTGAAATGGTTCATGAACTGTGACACGCTTATGGTGGAGTCATAGGCATAGAATTAGAAATTGACATAGTCCATCGATTGACCATAGTTTTTCTAGAGTGCAGTGTAATGTGACTGCACTGCAGGATCGTCGTAGGGAGTGATGGAGGCGAAGGAGATGACATTGTTCTGCTTTAGTTGTGTGATGAGCTTCCCAACGCACTCAGAAAACGTATTGGGATCAGAGCAGTTGAAATGCTCATAGTCGATGTCGATGCCGTCAAGATGGTATTGCTGGATTATCTTGGTGAGAGAAGAAACGGCGTTGCCCACCAACGACGAGACAGAGAACGGCTTGAGCTGGACGTGGCCACTTCCCACACTGTCACTGCCTAAGCTGAGAGCAACTTTGACAATTTTATTCTGGGCTTTGATGGCTTGCACGACGCTGGGGCTCAGATTGTTGTTATCCCAGAAAATGTTGAACTTTCCATTTGTAGGAGAACTTCCCAACGGGGTGTAGTCGATAGCGAAGGCCAGAATGAAATGAAACTCTATGCCCGGATCGATTAGTAATTCGTAAAATTTGACATTATTGAAATCGGCACCAATGTATTCTCTAAAGAGTCTGGAAAGCTAATTCTTTGACGAAAATTTAAAAGAAAATTGTAGCTACAAAATTAAAAAGTATATAAATAGCAAGCAAGATGACCAAATACAAATGAGAACAAAAAATCTCCTTTCCTGCTGTATTTCTATAAAATAAAACACAATGAGACAACTGCCTATTGCAGTAGGTAGGAGCAACGCAATAATGAGTAGAAATACTTGAAGAATTCAGCCATGGCATTTTGTGAAAATAGAAATCACAGTGATCTACATATAAGAATGTTGGTGTGTAGTGGTAATGTGGTCTTATATATATCCATATCTGACGTCGAATGGCATTATTTCTCGGTATCACGTGATGTGGAAGACTCTTGTCCAGACTAGGCGTGGTCTTGTCAGAGAAAACATTGGCAATGGCCATAGCTTGCAAGTTTGCGCTGCTTTTGCAAGAAATTTTTATTTTCAAACTATTCTTATGCTTTCAAAATGGTCCAAGACATTGTTATTTGTCAAGGAAAAACCATGAACATATCTCCTTTGAATTTAGTTAAGATTCATTTGCTTAAACCAATTCGCCTGCATATCATTGTCTTCGTTATTTCAAGAATCTGTCGCCATATTTTTGTTTTCGTGGGGTCCGAGAGAGTGGCGCTCGATTAGAAATCCTTCACAACGATTGGAGATGTCCATTCCATTTAAATTCATAATAACTCCTTATCTCAATCAGTCATCACTGTTTCAGATGGATCGCGTTAAA
>MU224349.1:58025-77550 GCA_018584345.1 Thuja plicata | reverse complement strand
AAAAATTCAACATCACATAATTTCCTATACAAAGAATAAACATTGGCTGTAACTTTCTCTAAGGTTTCTACAAGAACATAAAGTTCAACCTATTTTGTTGCTATCTCTTCTGAGATCTTCTCTAGAATTTTGCTCTCAAATCTTCTCCGGGACCATTACAGAAGCTTCTTGTTGCTGTCTATGTCCTCATCTATTACTTTATGTACAATGGTGACTAGTTGATCTATGATCGGAGCTTGAGGCATTTTATCCTCTAAGTCAAAAGCCTTTTTAAATATGTCTTTGATGTCATGCAACACCTGCTTTTGCTTTTGTTCTATCTTCATCTCTTCTTGTCTTTTCTTCCTCTTAAGTAGCTCTTGAAGAGTCCCTATTTTTTCAAAAGATAACTCATTGGGATCCCATTGTGGAATCACAATGAATTCATCTAGTGTTACATCTAGAATCTGTGACTTCTTCTTCAAGATTTTCTTCTTCTTCATTTCTGGAGAACTTATGCTTGGTTGCATAATATCTTTCCCTTTGACAGTTTCAGTATCCAATGCCTCCTTCAATTCTGTCAATATAGTTTGTGGATTTGACATACCACCAGTTTTAGGACCTGTGGGAGTGGATGATGCAGAGTGTGGTAGCTCAACCAACACTTGTGCTGCCTCTTCTTCTTTAGGCTTATCAACAACATCTGTTGTTACTACTCCACTATCTAAAACTGTCTTACAACCTCTAAAATAGGTGGATTCTATGAAGTTACCTATTGTTCATTTGCTTGCTGTTGCCCTTCACTTTGCTGAATACTGACAACTTCAATTTTATCACCAGATGCTGTGGACTTTTCTTCTTCAATATTAAGTACCTTAATAGGCAAATCAGTGTCTTTTCCACTCAGCATCTGTTGTTCCTCGAAATTCAAATTGCTTGGATCATCAACTATATAATCCATAGGACTGTCTGCAGTTAGATCAATAGAATTTGTTGCATCTAATGCATCTTTGGTCATGTCCTTTTCAGTGGAAATTTGATCTTTAGGTATCTATGGTTCAAGGGTACTCTTTTCTTCAACTTCTTGTGCCTTTGGCTCGGATATCCCTTCACCAGATTTCTTGCTTTATGGAACGTCCAGTCTAAAAATCTCTTTCCAGATCCTTGTGCTTTGCTGTACTACACCTTCTATATCATTCTTTAGAACAACATATCCTCTAAGTTTAGGTGAAAACATACTCTTATAATCCTCTATGAATTTGGTTCATTGTTTAGAGGTTAACTCAGGAATTATCTTTGCTAGGGTTCCTTCCTTGATCTGTCTTTCAGTGGCAAGTGCAAATTCTCATTTGCTTGACAGAAAGTCATATAGTTCATCAGGAACATGATTTCCTATCTATGTAGGAGTCAATTTGAAGGTACTCATCATGTCTGAGAGTGCTTCCTGAACTTTATGCTTATCTAAAATCTTCAACTTGTCATATTTGATGAACTTAAATGTTGCTAACCCTGCTGAGTTCCTTAAAGTATCACATACCTCATCAATGCTTGCTGGTTTCTTAAATTGAGCTGTAGGTATGTTGGTGGGTTCATCAGTTTCTGTCAACTCCTCATCACTATCTGGCCTAAAATTTAATTTCCTTCTTGGTCTGTTTGCTGGCTCACTTAGCTCAGCCTTAGGAGCAACCTTTGCTTCCTTACCAGAATTGCTTTCTGCAAATTTTCTCTTACCATAAACTTTTGTTTGCACTTCTACTGGGGAAGTAACATTAGATGCTCTTGTCCTTGGACGATTTGCTGCAGGAGGTGTAACTTTGGGTTTGGCTCGACTAGGCTTGGTTACTATGACAATTGATGGCTTCTTGCCCTTAGCTTTCTTTGTAACTTCTTCTGATGCACTTACTTCCTCCTTTGTAGAAATATCCTCACCTTGTCCAGTGGTCAGACCTAGAGGTGCATCCTTAGGTTCTTCATCACTACCCAAGCCAACCATTTTCTTCAGATTTTTCATTATCTTCTTTCTTTTCCTCTCCATAGTTCATTCAAACTTCTAGAAATCTTAACCTTAGCTTCATCAAAGTTTCCAAATCTCTCTACTGTGGTGTCAATTGCCTCGGCTAGGAGTGCAATGCTGGCGGCTGATGCCTCATCACCATTAATCTCATATGGAAATGGTTCTAAACATGTTATTCTAGGAGTCATTGCCTTGATATAAGTGTTATCTGTATCAACTAGAAAATAGATTTCCTCATAGTGCTTCTCCACTAGTGACTTAGGAATCCTAGTCCTTAATCTCATTCTCTTCTTGAATTTTACAAAATAGCTACACATAATGCTATTGAAATTGCTTCCTAATTTCACTATGCATTCCCTAATCTGAACTGTAATGGGTCTATCCTTTTTCCAAACAATATTTTCCAGTGTAGGAAATGTGTCCTGAATGTAGAAAAATATACATGCTAGTAAAGAACCAAACTTACATGATAAGCTCTTGGCCTTTCTGATTGATGCAAGGTTCTTGGCTAACTATGTTTTTTGTATCTCGGCAATATCATATGTGTGATTCTTCTTCACAATTTTCCATGCCTAATCAACTGCTGTACAGGGAACACTATCCAATCTGCTAGACTGATAGAACTTGTGTACAATTACCCTTACTCCAAAATCAAGTTCTAGGTCAGTAATTGTAGAGATAGTCATACCTTTGTTATTCCATACTACTCCAGTGTTGAATGTAATTTCCTCTTTGCTGTTATCCCTCATGGTCCGCTTTCCATTCACTATAGGATATCTAGTTACCCGATGAATCATGCTTCTGGTCCTCTTGACTGATCCATTGTCTAGCCACATGCTCATGTCATGATCTTGGCTAAGGATAACCTTGATCCATTCATCTTTGAAACCTTGGGGAAAATCTAGGGCACGAGTTAACCCTTTTTTGGCTAAGTGTTTGAATTCTGCCTTCAAAACTCCATTATCACATAGTTTTCTGTAGGATTTCCTTAATTCATTATCACCTACTTCTCCAATTTTAACCATATAGCATGATCGAACATCATGAATCATAAGTACCTTGGGAAGGATGGATGAGAGGGCTCCCGTTAAATCACTCTATTTTGCACTTTCAAGAATGGCTCGAAAGTTGAGAGGTTCACAATCCTCACTCCAAATCAACTAAATTTGTTCTTGTTCTACCTCCATACTCTTGGTTGGTGCAGAAAAAATTGCAGCCATAATTCTAAAATTTAGGGTTTGAGAGATGGAAAATAGAATACCTTGGCAAGTAATGCTTCGCATTGTTCTCTGTTCACTGTTCACTTCAAGATTGCTGATGGCACACTGATGAAATCTTCATTTGTAGCTCCATTAAGATCAATTCTGCAAATCACTTCAATCACTCTGTAAATGGTAAAATCGCAAGCTAAAAATGAGCTATCAACTGTTCATCCTTTATAAGCTATGAAAGGTCAAGGTAGGTGAGCATTGAATGTTCTGCCCATTGAGTTAGTGCAAGCCAACTATCCTCAGCCTTAACACAACTTGCATCCCACTCAGCTAACTACACTCGCCCTTCACAGAATTTTACTCGGCCAAAAAAACTCGGCACTCACTAAAGAACTCAGCTTTAGTGTCCATGATAGATGCTTGACACCTATAGTGCAATTTTCTCATCTCGGCATTTTGTCTTCAAATATGTCCTGGTGCATCTTAGCATATGCAAATATGGACCTTTTGTACATTTCATGTTAGGAATTGATGTAAGATAAGAATTTTTATATACAGTTCCTTACATACCTCTTTCTCTTAGTTGGAGATGATGTGATCACCTTATCCATTAGATTGGGTGACCTCGGCTTCATTAACTTCACTACTGCATGGTTCAGACTTCTTAACCCATGTCTTGTTCATCTGTGCTCTAATTTTCTCAACTATAGGTGCATGTACTCTAGTTTTTCAATCTTTCCTTCTATGACCAATTTTCAGACAACTGTGACAAACTAGGCTTCCATTCATCCAACTTTTAGACTTTCCTCTGAAATGTGTCCTTATGCAGTTTTCTAGAACATGTCCATACTCACCACAATAATGACAACTATGCCATGTGTTGTAATCCCAATTGTAAGTATTTCCTTTTCTTGGTGATTTATCTTGTACCTTTGATGTCCATTGTTGTTTACCTTTAGATCTGCAATCTTGTGCTCTATGACCATATTTGTGACAATTATAGAAATTACCATTGATTCTAGGTGTTTTTCTTTCCTTTGCCTTACATTCACGTGCTTGGTGTCCAAACTTATTACAGTTAAAGCAATAACCATTAAAGTTAGTTTTAAGATTGTACTTACCATTCCTGCTTCGGCAAATGTTTGCTGTATGGCCTGGTTTTCCATAGTGGTGACAAATAGGTTTCTTGTTTCTCGTATTTTCATTATTTCTTTCACCTGTCTTAGATGATTCTCCATCTTTAGTGGTTGTATGTTGTTCAGTGTGACCTAACCCAGAAGAATCTTTAGGTCTTCTTGATGCTTCCACTAGTTGTTCAAAATAGTTCATAGCTGCACTTGGATCATTTACTCTGTTATTAAGTTCTTTCTCAGATCTCAATTCATCTTTTAATTGACTGTTCTCAAATCTAAGATTTACAATCTCCAAGTCTTTCCTGTTGATCTCTTGATTCACAAGTAGTAGTTGATTGGCCATGTCTACTTGATTAACTGTCAATGTTTGCACATCATGTGTTCTTTCATCAAGTCTGGTAGTCATCATTCTTTTGTCTTCTTCTGCCATATCCTTGTCATCTTTGGCTTTCTTTTTCTATTCAACAACTTCACACATTCTTATTGATTGGGCTTCTTGTTCCTTTTTCAAAATTTTGACTTCTTCAAATAGTGCACTATTCTTTTCCAGTAGATCTGCTATTGCTGCATCACTTTCAGTAGAATCTCCATTTTGAAATATATTTGTGGTGTCCTCTTCCTAATAATGAGTGTCATTCATTTGTTTGGCCAAATTCTTTCTTGCAGTTAAGGACTTCTTTAATTCTTGTCTTGCAGTCTCAAGCTATTGGAGTGCTAGCTGAATATCAATCTTTTGATTCTAAATGACTTTCCCCATCTTGTAGATCTCCATCTCAAGATCTTAATAATCAAGTTGATTATGACTCTTTTTGAGAACTTAGGCTCTGATACCAATTGTTGGAAATACAATAATGGGAAAGCAAGATACTGAGAGGGGGGGGTGAATTAGATCTTGAAATATAAACACTTAAAATAAACTCATCCACATTCATACATAGATGAATCTAATGTAATCTTAGATAGCATCCACACCATGAAATAAATAACACATTACACAATAACTTGGTAACCCAGAAATCCAAATAGGCAAAACTGGGGTGGGGATGACACCCACAAAAGTCTCCACTATTGCAGTAATAAAGTGTACCTATTAAGGTTACAATGTTTGATTACAAAATTTAATCTACAATGTTAGAGGTCTGCCCGGTTAAGAGCTTTAGATCATTAAAATCTACCCCATTAAAGGATTTAAACATACAATGAAGTAAGCACTCTGTTAAGAGATAAATAAAGGCCTACTAAAACCAATCTGTTACGAGATTTTCACCTGATACAATGATTAAAAAGTCTCAAGTATTGATCCTTCGATATGCACTCTTATGCTGATAATGGATCTCCTCTTTTTAGTATCTCTTCTGATCTTATAATCTGATATACCTTTACTCTACTGTTCACTATGTTATACTCTGCTTGATCTCTGCTTCTTAACAAAATAGCCCTCTGTTCATTTCTCTTTAAAATGCAGTCACTTCAAAAATTACTCTTCTACCTCTTGCACATACATACAATATAGGGTTTCAAAGCAATCTAATATATCTATATAGATCTGACAGTGAGATCTAGATCAACGATCAAGATCCAATACCCATACCATGATGGTATTACAATTAATGTTTACAATGAGTAATGCATAAGATAAAACAATTAAATGCATAATTAACTCCGTATAAGAATATTAAATGCACACATAAGTAGGCCAAAAAAGATTATACAAGTCGGCTAAATCACTTATCCTTGAAGTTTGTATCATTCCTGACAAGTATACAAAAAATATCCTGCTCGACATTTAACATCCCTATCTCTACTCGGCTTGGCAATGTAACTTGGCTCGACAATGTAACTAGGCATACTGAAAAAATTTCTTGGCAATGTTGCTCGACCTTGTATAGTTTTAGCTCAGCCACAATGATAGCCAAATAAAACTGCCTAATGAAATTACTAAGTGTTGGGCACTAATCATCAACAGAACTTAGAGATTAACAGTAAAATCACTTACGCACCCGCAATTTTTGAGCAGAGCAGTGTGATTTGAGAGAAAATTGGAAAGCGATCCAGCAGAAATCATTATGACATGAAGTATTCACATTCACAGGCAATCACAGAGAATCAGTAAGTTAATACACTCACCGATAGCACTGTTTTGATTTACAAAAAAGCCCTAAATTGAAAACATGATGGCATCGACTTCTAGGTTAGAGAAAATTAAGGATGACAAGAAGAAACCCTTCAAGCTTGTCAACAAAGGAGCGTGAGCTGAACCTAAGTATAAGTTACACCCTAAAATAGCTTCCCAACCTGACGATTTTGGAGCATTCTCCTGAATCCCACCTAGGGTTTTGTTAGTAGAGGATGCAAGGTCCTACAATCACTGCAAGATCTTGGAGATAGGAAATCTAGACCTTGATAATGCCTATAGGGAAATATGTGATGATGCTGGAAAGCTCAAAGAAGAGCATAAACACTTGGAAGTAAAGGGACTCACAAATGCACTGCATTTTCCCAAGGTTTTCAAAACGGAATGGATAAAGATTGTTCTTAGCAGAGTTCACAACAAAACTCTATGGCTAAACAAGCCAAAGGAAATAACAAAGGATGTTATTCATACCGTTACTGGTTATCCTACAACTGATAAACCACAAGCTCACAAACATCCATCTCTAGTAGAAGTTGAAAGACTAACCGGTGCAAAATTAGATAAAGGGGCACTAAAGGTCAACATCATTACCGACGCAGAGTTGAAGTTTGGAGCATGTGTTTTTGGATACAAGATTTTCTAACCAAGAAAAATGAACAACATATCTAGTACTTCTATGAGCACAGTGTACAAGATTATCAAATAGGGGAAGAAGATGGATCTGGCAGCGATCCTATTACATCAATTTGAGGAGAACATGTGCACAATTAGGTCTTCAAGGAAAAACACATGTAAGTTTGGTTCCCTCATAATGTGTATATTCTTTTTGTTTGTAGAATATTTTCCTTCCATAGGAAAAGTTGCATGGGACACAAGTAGACCCATTACCATTCAGATAAGTGAATTCATAGAATCACTTGGTACAAACTTTGAAAATGTAATGCATAAATATTTCAAAACCATTAAGGAAATGCTACAAGAAAGAACTAGAATTCCTGAGAGTCTGATAGAGGAACACCGAGAAGAGATATTTTTTATGGTGGACACAAACTTCACTTACATACAAGCTGTAGTTCCAAGGAAATCATGGCTTTCAAAGTTGGATTATGAAGTCAAAACATGATTATCAAATGAATGCATTCATGCATTATTAAATGAACCAATTGACAACAAGCAATTAAGATTTTGTACATATGAAGAGGCCAAACTGAAGATTAAGTCAAATCTTGTTGTCAAGAAGGTTGTAAAATAGTAAAAAAGCATGGTAAAGAACCTGAAAAAGAACTTGAAAATATCTTCTGATGGAGAAGAAGAAGAAGAAGGTAAGGAGGAAAAGCAAAGTAAGGAGGAAAACACTGAGGATCAGCTTCCCATCGGTAATACAATAGAGACAAATGAATGAGAGGAAGAGAAGTCTGATTCACCACCTCCTCCTCCACCTAAGAATTCTAGAACAAGAAGCCAAATAGCACAGGATGCTATTTCTTCTCCCATGGTAAAAGGGAAGGTGTATAAGAGGAAACCTGCACCTTAAAAGGAAAAACAACCAGCTAGGGCACCTGCCACAAGGATGAAATATGTTCAGACTGATGAGGAATTAGAAGATTCAGATATGGATGAACCTGACACTATCAAACAAGCAAAGGAAACAAAAAAGGTTTCATCACCCACTGAGGACATTGATGAAATATGTAAGTATATTGTTGAAGCTGCATCTATTGGTCATCCAAAGATAAGAAAATGGTTAATATGGGACACGGTAGAATAGAATAAGATAGAAGATGCACTAATTGCTAAAATGTGCAAACATTATTATGTCCCACTACAATTCACTACACCAGATGTGCCACAATAACTATTAGATAAAATATCTTCAAGATTCACTTTTGCACTACATGAGGAGAAGAGGGTAAGAGAAAGAGTATTGGTCTCTCTTTTACCTCCTGAATCAACAAAAGAAGAAATCAATGAAGTCATGGATAAATATGCAAAAATCTTCTCACCCAATTTGAGAGCTTATAAATTTCTAAAAGAACAACTTATAGAGCTAGAAGAAGACACTCATAAAATATGGAGTGAGACACTCAATCCTGATGAGGAAAGTAGTCCTAAAAAGGAACCTATCAACAAAATAGGTAACTCAACAGTTGAGTTAGACAGTGAAGAGGTATAGATCAAAAGCCAAAAAAAGACTGATGTTATAGATGAGGACTGGTCAGAAGATGGTAAAGATGATCAAGTACCAGCAAGCCCCATCCACATAAACTTGGAGGATGAAGAAGTTACAAAAGAAGAACTGCCAATAAAAGGTAACTTAGATATTTATGTATATGATGATTCATGGTTAGACAACATTGTCAATACCATTACAGGAAAAGACCCTGCAGCAGAGGTTCAAAAAGATGAAGACATCAATGCTATAAAGGGTAACACTGACGAACATGACAGCTATTAACACTACAACAGTCAATACATCGACAAACATGAATATATTAATAGATGCTATTGATATTCAGTCAAGTCAGGATCAATCATCTAAGAAAGATGATGATACACCCAAGGATATGGGTACCGATGAAAACAAAGGTGCATCCAACACTCCCAAGGATACAGATACTGAAATGAAGGATGCAACTGATGATCAGCAAGATGTATCAAAAGATCAAAATAAAGAGGCAGATAAAAACACTGATGATACATTGAGAAAGGTTGAAGAGAAAGATAAGAGTGAAGGTGTCAAGAAAAATGAAGGTATAAAACTAAAAGAAGATTCATCTGTTGATACACCCAAGGTACGTGAGGAGACGTCTTCATCAAACTGATCAGTGAACACAAAAAAGATTCAAAAGGATACCTCATCCTCTCAACGCTCACCCATAAAATCAACCCAATCTCAAGCCTTACAGATGGTGGTACATCAATATACCACCCAGTCAAAGAAGAAGAAGAAGAAAATAGTAAAAAAGGATATATTGGCTGTGACACTAGATGAAGTCATTGAAGTTCCAAACTGGGACATTACCACTTTGGACAGTGACAAACTTCAAGAGTTTGGAGTGCTATGTCAGAGAAAAGCCATACAAAAGAAAATGATACAAGAACATAGGGAAAACATGTCACTTGACAAAGCAAAAGAGATACTCCAAAAACTTGTTCCTGAAGTGAAACTTGAAGAAAATTCTTCAGTAAAGGAACAAATTGTTGTTCTTACGGATGCCATCACAGAGCAAGGTATAGATGTAGAACAAGCAATGGAAGAGCAAGCAGAAAAGAAATATCAATTCAAGTTAATTGATAAAATCAGCTAAGAAGTGGCATTGAACAAGGTAAAGTTCTTAGAACTCACTGATGAATTAGACCCAATGATTGCTGAAGCAATCACCTTAGTTCAAAAGATGTGCACAATAGAGGAATTTAGAAAAGAAAATAGTGACAAACTAGCAGAAATAGTTTCAAATGTCAGAAAAAGTGCACAAAGCCTAACCTCTCATGCCGATAGCATAAAGGAACATCATGACATGGTCATAGAGGTGAATAGGCTAAGGCAAGAAATATGGGATGCTGAAACACAATTCAGAGGTGAGATTACAAAACTTTAGGCAAATATTCTACCCAATCTTACTATTTTGCAGCAACATATTTCTGATGCTAGAAATCTGATAGCAACCTGCAAGATGTCTTTAGTAGACAACATCTATGACATAAATGTAAGCATTTCACTAGAGCACATGGCTCTAGAAATGCTGAAGGAGAAATGGAAAAAGCTAATGGAGGAAATCAAATCCTCACATTCCCAATTTTTTGAAAAGCTATAAGTACCTTTACCTTTAGAATCAAAAAAGGAGGAAAGGGCATATACATAGGGGGAGTCTTTCAAATGACTAAGGAAGAAGTATACATAGGTGTACATACTAATACACTCAGTATGTTGCACATATCATGTTTTTGATACTAATGTCAAAGGGGGAGATTGATGACATTATTTTTCCATTAGTACACTTAGTGAAAAACTTTGACAGAGCTCACCGGCAGACTAAAGCATTACCACCAGACTACAAGCATCACTGACATATTACAAGCATTATCGGAAAACAAAGAGCATACCTGACAGAACATAGAGGTCATGAAAAATGCTAAGTATAGAATCGACTAGCATCACCGGTGACCACAAGCATCATCGGCGACATAGTTTTGAGAACTAACCCAACAGGAATAGAAAAGGCATACCTGATGACAATTTTAAAAAAGGAACACCGACAACCAAGAAAACTAACCATCAAAACTGACAGTTAGTTAAAGAACCCGCAAATTGTGGATCTAAAACATATCTAACTAAAGATCAAGGTCAAGTTGTATACCTTGGATCTAGAGTTAACTTGCAATGCATGAATCAACAATTGAACCTAAATTAGTATAAATAGATGTTCAAACTCAACTGTGAGTTGTGAATTCATTAATGTTGATAGCCAAAAAGAGCATCAAGGAGCAGAAGGCAGAATTCATGCAAAGGTCAGAAACAAAATACATCAGTTGTAAAGAACACACAAAGGCTACCGACGAGCAGATAAAGGTATTATTCAATCATGGAAGGATGATTACTTATATGTAAGAAGCTTAATTTGATTTTTTTTCAGCAATTGAAGATTGCATATATCATCAGATCAAAGATTTATGTAGTTACATTCTAACAAGTGCATCACATCTAAAATCCTATTGTAGAAGGTGGACTTAACCGTTCTTTCCAAATCTCTTAACAAAGTGCACACTTAACAGTGTTGTTAAAGCTTCAAACAAAGCAGATCTTAAAAGGTCTCCACTGTAATACTCCTAATAGGGTAGGTCATCAGAAGTGACCAATTGTAAGCCTTAACCAACCCCTTCTTATCTGCAAATAGTGAAGTCTTGTGGGTAGCAATCCCCACCACAGTTTTTACTTCCTAACAGGAGTTTTCTGCGATATGATATCTTATGTCATGTGTTATCTATTTTCATGAATGTTTCTATTATGGTTACATACTAAAAAGAATGTATGATATGATTACATATACATCAAGAAAGATGAACAGTTAGATAAGATAATTTAAAAACTGATGATTAAGGGTTAATGGGCTAACCAAAGAAAAGTTTTAGAGGTATTGATTCACCCCTCCCCTCTCAGTACATCATCTCAATATAATTCCAACAGCACTATGTTGACCTAGTTTTGTAATTTATTCATCGAATACATTACAAAACTAAGGCTGCACTATGGTCACTTAGTTTCTAACTGCATTTAGTGAATACATAAAAAACTAAGCTGAACATGTGAAATATGAGAATATAAAGCTTCCATGCTTCTAAGTATTGCATACAATATACAAGTTGATTAGTAATTGAAAAGAGACTATCCAATGAATACAATAATAACTACAAATAGAAAATAAGTAGAAATCAGATTCCAATATAACACATGCACTATAATGAGTTTAGTTTTGTAATAAATTTATTGAATACATTAGAAAAGAAAGTGAGCATTGTGAAATATTCTTCTTGGTGATACATATAGTAAATATTGAGAAACAAGAAAACCATGAGCACAATGCAAGTAGATATCTTTAGTAATTGAAAACATGTTAAGTTGACATTGACTACATGCATTGTTAGGTTAACATTGACTACATGTATTATTAGGTTGAGTTTGACTGCATTCAGTAAACATGTTGTGTACTAATAGCAGTCAAACTATTCAATGCTCTCTTAGTTTTCTAATGTATTCATAGAATACATTACAAAAGTAAGTCAACATTGTGAAATTCGAGACTAAGAATCTTCCATGCTTCTAACTAATGCATACAGTAAACCATGAACATAAGGAAACCCATGAGAAAAATTCAAGTAGATACTTTAGTAATTGATAACAAGTTAATTTGAGATTGACTACATGCATTGTAAAGTTAACATTGACTATATGATGACTTAGTTTTGCAAGAAATTTGAACCTATAGTAAGAAGTGAAAGCAATTAATTCGTAATGAAAATTGACAGTAAGCCTACAATAAAAATACAAAACATGGAATAACCAAGAAATAAATGAGATAGCCTAGTAGCCTGAACAAGAGCAGAGAATATGCATACCGCAAAGAATAAACCTCCAGTGCTCAGACAAGGAATTTCATTGGATTTTACGTGACACTGTATCCTTCTTATATGAATTTGGTCATTAAAGAAGTGGCTAGTCAATTTGAAATTTGAATTGTAGTGGGAAAGAATCAGTTTTGTGATGTATTCAATCAATAAATGTATTAAGTAAGCGTTGTATTGTACATATATTGAGTACATTAAAAAACTAAGTCAGCATTGTCTAGATTCATAAAAACTACAATACCAAGTAATGATTAAATCGACAATGTACACTATTTTTGTCCCATTTCCTCTAAGTTTTTATTTTTGTGACATTACATGCAATAATTTCAAGGTGAAACGATTGAAACATACAACTATCAGTGTAGGAGAATCATTGCAAACACTTATTGAATCATAAACAATTATGAGATATTTGGTACTTTGTGATGGGAGGATGGATTCCCTCATGTGTAGTAGGTGTGAGAGGATGCCCAAAACCCTCCTTGCACACACAAAAATGAAAGCGGTGAGAGATGGAGTTTCCACAATGTACAAAGAAGAAATGGTTAGCTTTAGGGTTCATGGTGGGTAGAAATAGGGTTTTGTAATGTATTCAATGAAAAAATGTTTTAAGTCAGTGTTTTCATTCATTTATTGAGTACATTACAAAATTAAGTCAGCACTATCTAGACTCTTTAAACTACAACACCACGTATTGATTAAGTCAGCACTATCCTTTTTCCTCTAATTATTTGTTTCTATCACATTACATGCAATGATTTCAAGGTTAAATGATTGAAACATACAACTATGAGTGTAGAGAAATATTTAAAAACACTTATTGAATGATAAAAAACCCTGAGATATTTGCA
This sequence comes from Thuja plicata, assembly GCA_018584345.1. Classification (NCBI taxonomy): domain Eukaryota; kingdom Viridiplantae; phylum Streptophyta; class Pinopsida; order Cupressales; family Cupressaceae; genus Thuja; species Thuja plicata. The sequence goes on along the minus strand of MU224349.1, from coordinate 64,105 downwards.
ACTTTGCGATCGGAGAATGAATTCCATCACCTATAGCAGCTCTGATTGGATGCCCAAAACCATTCTTGCACATAGAAAAATGAAAGTGGCGGGAGTGGGAGCTGAAGTTTGCAGAATGTACAAAGAAAAAATGGTCAAGTTTAGGGTTGGTGGTAGGTAGTAATAGGGTCACCCATGGGCGGTTACGTGGTAGGTGCTGAACTATGAACGTGTTTAGGTGAGTAGGTCTGGGGTAAGGAGAGGTTAAGTTGGGTCCTCTATGGGGTGTAAATTGATTGGATTTTGATTCTGGCAAGGAACAATGTGATTTAATTTAAATGACCCCTTCGCCCCCTTTCCTACCTTGTGAGTGGGTCCACATTAATTTTTTTTTATAAATTAATGTTTAGGTGAATAGTTATTGGCACCAATTTTGTTTTTCTCGTATAAGATATTGATGACCATTGGGGGTCTAAGGGTCGGGTTCCCAGTGAGCATTTTGAAATGGCATTTCAGACCACTTTATGCACCATAATAGCTATAGAGAGACCGTGTATACCCAAAATCCAAAACCTTAGCTTTAAGAACTTCACTCACCTACAGAGGTACACTGAAAAAATGACAAAATCCAACTTACAATTTAGAAATTCTAGTTGCGCGAAGTTATCCTGGGCAGCTAGTGGGTATTTTTCCCTATGAATAAACAAAAAATAACCTAAAATTTAAGCCCCACCTTCCTCTGATTTAACATTTTTCCACAAATCTCACTTCCATTAATGCAGGTTGAATGTGGATCATATTATTGAATCGTCGTCAATTTTCCTAGAATGTCGGTGGGCTGTGAATCCCGCATCGAAACCCTTTCATCTCATTTGGCTGGCTGATTGCTAAATAAATGGAAATCTTTTCACCACGCTAATTGACAACATAAGATGGATGACGTATTTGACATTTAATGTCAAATATGTGACACAACGATGATAAAATTTTCTTAGATGAGATGAAGGCATCGATTCAATTTTCCTCCACACCTCTATTTGTTTTTATGTAGGTATTATCATGGAACGCAAGGAAGAGGAGCACAAGTCTGGGGAGAATGGGAAAAATAAATGCGAGGGAGAAAATTGGGGGAAATGTGTAGCAGAAGATGAAGTTCAACAATTTTTTTCTCTAGTGGACAGATTTCATGAAATGCAAAGCTTTCTAAATAGAGGCCAATGAATTTCTCTTTTGTAGGAGAAACACTCACTTCTTAGATTGTGGGTGACAATTTTATCCGAGGTAAATCTCCATGGAAGCCATCTTTCCAATGGGAAGATTTTTCTGCCTTATCTAGGAAAGATTGTAGTTTTACTGATTGTTCAAAAAACACAAACACTTCGATGGTTTGTGAAAAATCTTGTATAAGGAGTGATCATAATATGGGAGTAAGAAGTATTGATCTGATTGTTGAGGCTACTCCAGAAGAGTAGATTACTCTTTCCTGCGTTATTTGTAAATGAGATGTACTTGTTACTTCTCTTAATACCAAAGATTATTCTAAATTTAACTTTTCAGCCAATTGAATATTTAGTCATTCAACCAATTGATACTTACTTAAATAGAGCGGTCTGCAAACTATATAGACATGGTGGCCAGATATTTTCTGTCTTATTCTTTTCTCTTTAAAACTACAACAATTTCTTAGATTTGGCTGAAGCTTCACAACTATTGTAAAAGAAATATACAACTTTGTACATAAAAATATATAAACTTTGGAAATGGTTTAGTTTAATCAGAAAAGTCAATACTAGTAACCATTTAATGAATGGACATTGATTGTCCACAAACTAGGCTGGACTCTGAGACATACATTGCAAAATATGGCTTTAGAGTTTTTCATCTAAAAAATAAACAAGAAAGAGATTTAGAAAGCTTTTAATACTACCATTATAGTTTCTATAATAAATAAAAATTCCATGATCTATAAAGTTTAGTAGCATACAAAAACTTTGATTTAGTTCTTCTTTTTTAGCAACAAAAGCATGAAATGTGATTTTAGATAAATCTATATTAGTCTAAATAATTATGGAAAAAGGTAGCTAATAGAAGCATTAAATTGGATAAGATAATTGCATTACAAGAACATCAACTTTCTACTCGTAGTCTTGTTTCACAACCAAATATCGATATAGATGGTGTCCCCATATTTTCCTACATGTTTTTTCACGTTGTTAAAATGTTTCATAATTATTGTAGCATCCTAGAAATATTTCATATTTAAAAGGAACTCTTAGCTTTGTCATGTTTGAATTATTCTGATAGCACATAATGAAGAAACAAATTAAGCTTTAAAAGAAATGATTTCAATGTTCAACTCTCAAAATATCATTGAAGAAATCAATGATGCTAGTAGATAAGATAATTTGTGAAAAAAGTACAGACTTTCCCAATTCATTATTCTATTTAAGAAATGGATTAGAAGTGTGCACATAATCAAATTTGGCATCTCCATCCTTAAAATGAATAATAACTTTTAAATTATCCTTTAATAGTTCATTATATAAATTATTCCCTACAATAAAATGACATCCCTAATGTAAATTAGAATGCAAGTTAGACAAACTTCATAATGTAAGATGCTTGTAAGTGTTTTTCCCTTGTAGTATAGGTTTTAGGCTTTTCTTACCACAAATTATTTTTTGTTTGTTACAAAAATATTATGATAGTTATTGCTTTTCCTCCCCTTTTTAAAAGAGTATCAAGTCACTTTAAGAGGAATAAGCTAATGGGTATAATTTTCCCACACATTTTCATTCCAGGATGAAGCCAATTCACTTGTGAACAAATGAAAATTATTAGACTTAAATTCTTATCCTTAAGAATATGTTGTAAGACTTTAATTTATTTTAATGGTATAAATGTTGATTTGTGCTACTATGGGTAGACTCGTAGATGGAAATGATTTCACAAGATAGATACACTCCACAACTTGTAGAATTATTGGACACATATTGAGTACACAAATAATATTAACTTTTTTGCCTGTACATTTGTCTACAACCCATTGAGAAACTATAACATTAGGTTGTTCATTTCCTGCTATTTATAGAAGGCTTGATATGAAATATCTTCAAGCGGTTTAATTTCTTCCAACATCAAGCCTAATAATCCACATATATGTAACCACTCCCATAAAAAAGATATATCCTCCTCTATATATTCAAAATGGATGTTAGGTATAGGAATAGGTGAGTGTCATAACATAGCTTCATCTTTAACCTCTTCTTACTCGGTGTTTCTAATTGTTCAGAAAGCTTCTTGAAAACAATTTATTAAGTGATTGCACCATAGATACTCCTTTTGGCTTGAATATCAGGTCTAATACTTGTTTGCTTAAAAGATGCCCATGATCTCCTATACTTTTGATCCAAGTCCAAGGGGTTGTGATATGTTCCTTAAAATGATATTAAGGTAGAATTTTGAGTGATGACTTTGGGTCTTTCTTTTTTCTATTTATTAGTTTCTAAATTATTATCTAAATGTGAATGCTCAAAGGAGTAAACTATGAAAAGATTGAAGTGTTAGTATCTGTAAAACTCATATACCTATTTAATCTATATTTTTGATAACCAAAACATATAAGATCCATTGTTATTTACTCATTGATTGTTAATCATGTGAATAAGAGCTTTGTCAGGATAAATGACCACTCGATCAACCTATCTCATCACTCAATCATTATACTCATACAAATTCATGACATCACAAATCTAGAATTTAAAAAGTCATAATGGATCATTGAAAATGTTTTTATTATAATCGACATCTATTCATTTCTAGCTATTTCTTTTTAATATGTTAGGGATGTTGCTTGAAAATTTTATAATATTTTTTATTAGTTTCATCGTGAATCGTAACAACATGCTAGCAATTAATCCTTTGCTAGCCAGTTGAATGGATCTCATTAATACTTAATAACGTGAAAAATTCCACTTGAATAGTCTTATTGCCTTCTACCACATGCCTATTCATTTGTATATTTTTTTTATTGCTTGCATATATTTCAACAAATTCTAGTGTTTCAATCTTCAACTCTATCTTACAAAATGGTAATCTAGATTTATGTTTATGAAAACTACATGCCTTTTTCAAAAAGTCCTCTTAAAAGGATGACTTGTATGTATGTATTTGTGTCTAATATACTATTATTTATGTGCAAATTGGCATCGATTACTCAAGGGTGATAGTTTCAGTATCAATAATTGAATGTGAATGATTAGTAAAATTTACATTCGTATATGTATCATATTTTTATATATGAGTGTTCTAGATAACTTTAAACACAACCTTTTATTCATATTTATTTCTAAAAGTCATGAATATTCTAAAATTATAGCTATACTTGATAATTTAAAATTTTCAAAATTTAATGTTGGTCGAGTGATGCACAATGATATTTTAATAGACAACTTCAATGCCCATTAATGATTCTTAGAAATATAGGGAATATGCAAACAAGTAAACAAGAAGAGATGCACACTGAGTTATGTATATATACATATATGCTCTTAGGAATTATCATGAAATAATAATATTAATAATAATTGAACGCCAATCAGGAGCCTAAGAGGAGAGCCTGGGATTGCTTTTCGAATTGGAAGTCATTGGACTGTGAGTTTTCTCCACACCAGACAACGATGTCGTGGACCTTGTTGGCGTCCCTAAGCTTTCTGCACGCGTCAAGGAATCCATTGGCAGGTGACAGCATTTGAGAGCTGCCAAAATGAAACAACTGAGCCAGCATTTGAGTGCTGCCAAAACGAAACAAATTAGCCAGCATTTGACTGCCTATATAACGATTCACCTGATTGTTGAAATGGTTCATGAACTGTGACACACTTATGGTGGAGTCATAGGCATAGAATTGGAAATTGACATAGTCCATCGATTGACCATAGTTTTTCTAGAGTGCAGTGTAAAGTGACTGCACTGCAGGATCGTTGTAGGGAGTGATGGAGGCGAAGGAGATGACATTGTTCTGCTTTAGTTGTGTCGATGTCGTCAAGATGGTATTGCTGGATTATCTTGGTGAGAGAAGAAACGGCGTTGCTCACCCACGACGAGACAGACGACGGCTTGAACTGGACGTGCACACTTCCCACACTGTCACTTCCTAAGCTGAGAGCAACTTTGATATTTTTATTCTGGGCTTTGATGGCTTGCACGACGTTGGTGCTCAGATTGTTGTTATCCCAGAAAATGTTGAACTTTCCATTTGTAGGAGCACTTCCCAACGGGGTGTAGTCGATAGTGAAGGCCATAATGAAATGAAACTCTATGCCCGGATCGATTGGTAATTCGTAAAATTTGACATTATTGAAATCGGCACCGATGTATTCTCTAAAGAGTCTGGAAAGCTAATTCTTTGACGAAAATTTAAAAGAAAATTGTAGCTACAAAATTAAAAAGTATATAAATACCAAGCAAGATGACCAAATACAAATGAGAACAAAAAATCTCCTTTCCCGCTGTATTTCTATAAAATATAACACAATGAGACAACTACCTATTGCAGTAGGTAGGAGCAACGCAATAATGAGTAGAAAAAACTTTAAGAATTCAGCCATGGCATTTGGTTAAAATAGAAATCACAGTGATCTACATATAAGAATGTTGGTGTGTAGTGGTAATGTGGTCTTATATATATCCATATCTGACGTCGAATGGCATTATTTCTTGGTATCACGTGATGTGGAAGACTCTTGTCCAGACTAGGCGTGGTCTTGTCAGAGAAAACGATGGCAATGGCCATAGCTTGCAAGTTTGCTCTCCTTTCGCAAGAAATTTTTATTTTCAAACTATTCTTATTCTTTCAAAATGGTCCAAGAAATTGTTATTTGTCAAGGAAAAACCATGAACATATCTCCTTTCAATTTAGTTAAGATTCATTGTCTTCGTTATTTCAAGAATCTGTCGGCATATTTTTGTTTTTGTGGGGTCCGAGAGAGTGGCGCTCGATTAGAAATCCTTCACAACGATTGGAGATGTCCATTCCATTTAAATTCATAATAACTCCTTATCTCAATCAGTCATCACTGTTTCAGATGGATCGCGTTAAA
>MU224349.1:38664-57866 GCA_018584345.1 Thuja plicata | reverse complement strand
TTAGTTTTGTAATGTATTCATTGAATACATTAGGAAAGAAAGTGAGCATTGTGAAATATGCTTCTAGTTAATGCATATAGTAAACATTGAGCAATAAGAAAACCATGAGCACAATGCAAGTAGATATTTTTAGTAATTGAAAACATGATAAGTTGACGTTGACTACATCCATTGTTAAGTTAACATTGACTACATGCATTGTTAGGTTGAGTTTGACTGCATTCAGTACTAAACATGTTGAGCACTAATAGCGGTTAAAGTTTGCAATGATCAGTTAGTTTTCTAGTGTATTCATTGAATACATTACAAAAGTAAGTCAACATTGTGAAATTTGAGACTACGAATCTACTATGCTTCTAACTAATGCATGTAGTAAACCATGAACATCAAGCAACCCATGAGCACAATGCACCTAGATACTTTATTAGTTGAAAACGGATTACGTTGACATTAACTACATGCATTGTAAAGTTGACATTGACTATATGATGACTTAGTTTTGCAAAAGATTTGAACCTACAGTAAGCAGCGAAAGAAATTAATTAGCAATGAAAATTGACAGTAAGCTTATAATAAGCATACAAAACAAGGAATAACCAAGAAATAAATGAGATAGCCTAGTAGCCTGAACAAGAGTAGAGAATATGCATACTGCAGAGAATAAACCACCAGCGCTCAGACAAGGAATTTCAATGGATTTTATGTGGCATTGTATCCTTCTTATATGAAGTTGGTAACTAAAGAAGTGGCTGTTAAATATGACATTCCAATTGTGGTGGGAAAGCATTTTTTTTGTAATGTAATGTAATGTTTATGAAAACTACGTGCCTTTTTCCAAAAGTCCTCTTAAAAGGATGACTTGTATGTATGTATTTGTGTCTAATATGCTATTATTTATGTGCAAATCGGCATCAATTACTCAAGGGCGATATTTTGAGTATCAATAATTGAATGTGAATGATTAGCAAAATTTACATTCATATACGTATCATTTTTTTATATATGAGTGTTCTAGATAAATTTAAACACAACCTTTTATTCATATTTATTTCTAAAAGTCATGAATATTCTAGAAAATGTTGAACTTTCCATTTGTAGGAGCACTTCCCAACAGGGTGTAGTCGATAGCGAAGGCTAGAATGAAATGAAACTCTATGCTCGGATCGATTGGTAATTTGGAAAATTTGACATTATTGAAATCGACGCCAATGTATTCTCTAAACAGTATAGAAAGATAATTCTTTGACAAAAATTTAAAGGAAAATTGTAGCTGCAAAATTAAAAAGTATATAAATAGAAAGCAAGATGACCAAATACAAATTAGAACAAAAAATCTCCTTTCCCGCTGTATTTCTATAAAATATAGCACAATGAGACAACTACCTATTGCAGTAGGTAGGAGCAACGTAATAATGAATAGAAAAAACTTGAAGAATTCAGGCATGTCATTTGGTAAAAATAGAAATCAGAGTGATCTACATATAAGAATGCTGGTGTGTAGTGGTAATGTGGTCTTATATATATCCATATGTGACATCGAATGACATTATTTCTTGTTATCACGTGATGTGGAAGACTCTTGTCCAGACTAGGCATGGTCTTGTCAGAGAAAATGTTGGCAATGGCCATAGCTTGCAAGTTTGTTCTCCTTTCGCAAGAACTTTTTATTTTCAAAGTATTCTTATGCTTTCAAAATGATCCAAGAAATTTTTATTTGTCAATGAAAAACCATGAACATATGTCCTTTCAATTTAGTTAAGATTCATTTGGTTAAACCAATTCGCCTGCAGATCATTGTCTTCATTATTTCAAGAATCTGTCGCCATATTTTTTTTTTCGTGGGGTTCGGGAGAGTGGCGCTCGATTAGAAATCCTTCACAACGATTGGAGATGTCCATTCCATTTAAATTCATAATAACTCATTGTCTCAATCATTCATCACTGTTTCAGAAGGATCGCGTTAAACCATATTATTTATTTTTTCTGAAATGGCTTTACATATTCTTCAAGATGAAAAAATAATTTAAGATGATTTTAACAAAAGTAGAACCTACTGTATCATTACACAAAAGTAGAAATTGGATTCCAATATAACATGTGCACTATGCTGAGTTTAGTTTTGTATTGTATTCATTGAATACATTAGGAAAGAAAGTGAGCATTGTGAAATATGCTTCTAGTTAATGCATATAGTAAACATTGAGCAATAAGAAAACTATGAGCACAATGCAGGTAGATATCTTTAGTAATTGAAAACATGTTAAGTTGATGTTGACTACATCCATTGTTAAGTTAACATTGACTGCATGCATTGTTAGGTTGAGTTTGACTACATTCAGTAAACATGTTGAGTACTAATAGCGGTCAAAGTTTTCAATGCTTAGTTAGTTTTCTACTGTATACATTGAACACATTACAAAAGTAAGTCAACATTGTGAAATTTGAGACTAAGAATCCACTATTCTTCTAACTAATGCATGCAGTAAACCATGAACATCAAGCAACCCATGAGCACAATGCACGTAGATACTTTAGTAGTTGAAAGCGGATTAAGTTGACATTGACTACATGCATTGTAAAGTTGACATTGACTATATGATGACTTAAATTTACAAAAGATTTGAACCTACAGTAAGCAATGAAAGCAATTAATTAGTAATGAAAATTGACAGTAATCCTATAATAAGCATACAAAACAAGGAATAACCAAGAAATAAATGAGATAGCCTAGTAGCCTCAACAAGAGCAGAGAATATTCATACTGCAGAGAATAAACCACCAGCGCTCAGACAAGGAATTTCAATGGATTTTATGTGGCACTGTATCCTTCTTATATAAAGTGGGTCACTAAAGAAGTGGCTGGTCAATATGACATTCCAATTGTGGTGGGAAAGAATTTGTTTTGTAATGTATTCAATCAATAAATATATTAAGTAAGTGTTGTAATGTACATATATTGAGTACATTACAAAACTAGGTCAACATTGTCGAGATTCATAAAAAGTACAACACCAAGTAATGATTTAATCGACAATGTACACTATTTCTATCCCATTTCCTCTAATGTTTTCTTCCTATGACATTACATGCATTGATTTCAAGGTGAAACAAATGAAACATACAACTATTAGTGCAGATAAATCATTACAAACACTTATTGAATGATAAAAAACTATGAGATATTTGGTACTTTGTGATGGGAGGATGGATTCCCTCATGTGTAGTAGCTATGAGCAGATGCCCAAAACCCTCCTTGCACACACAAAAATGAAAGCAGTGGGAGCTAGAGTTTCCGTAATGTACAAAGAAGAAATGGTCAACTTTAGGGTTCACGGTGGGTAGTAATAGAGTTTTGTAATGTATTTAATGAATAAATCTTTTAAGTTAGTGTTTTCATGCACTCATTGAGTACATTGCAAAAGTAAGTCAGCACTGTCTAGACTCTTAAAAACTACAACACCAAGTATTGATTAAATTGACAATGTACACATTTTCTTTCCCATTTCCTCTAATTATTTGTTTCTATCACATTACATGCAATGATTTGAAGGTGAAATGATTGAAACATACAACTATGAGTGCAGATAAATATTTACAAACACTTATTGAATGATAAAAAAACCTGAGATATTTGGTACTTTGAGATGGGAGAATGAATTCCCTCACCTATAGAAGCTTTGAGAGGATGCCCAAAACCCTCCTCGCACACAGAAAAATGAAAGTGGCGAGAACTGGAGCTCAAGTTTGCAGAATGTATAAGGAAAAAATGGTCAAGTTTAGGGTTGGTGGTGGGTAGTAATAGGGTTACCTAGAGGCGGTTACGTGGCAGGTGGTGAACTAAAAACGTGTTTAGGTAAGTAGGTATGAACTAATTTGGTTATTTTCTGGATCAAATATTGTCGACCATTTGGGGTATAGGGGTCGGGTTCCGGGTGAGCATTTTGAAATGGCATTTTTGGAGCACTTTGCGCTCCACAATCCCTATAGAGAGACCATGTATACCCAAAATCTAAAACATTACATTTATGAACTTCACTCACCTACGGAGGTATACCAAAAGGATGACAAAATCCAACTTACAGTTTAGAAGTTCTAGGTGCATGAAGTTAGCCTGGGCAGCTAGTGGGTATTTTCCCCTATAAATCAACAAAAAAATAACCTAAAATCTAAGCCCCTCTTTCCTCTGATTTGACATTTCCCCACACATCTCACTTCCATTAATGTAGGCTAAATGTGGATCATATTATTGAATCACCATCACTTTTCCTAAAATGTCAGTGGGCTGTGGATCCCACATGGAAAACTTTTCTTCTCATTTGGATGGCTGATGGCCAAATGAATGGTATGATTTTTTCCAAGCTCATTGACAATGTAAGATGGATGATGTATCTGACATTTAATGTCAAATATGTGACACAATGATGATAAAATTCGCTGAGCTGAGATGAAGGAATCGATTAAATTTTCCTCCACACCTCTATTTGTTTTTATGTAGGTATTATCATGGAGTGCAAGGAAGAAGAGCACAAGTCTGGAGAGAATGGGAAAAATAAATGTGAGGGAGAAAAGTGGGGGAAACGTCCAGAAGAAAATGAAGTTCAACAATTTTTTCTCTGGTGGACAAATTTCATGAAATGCAGAAGCTTTATAAACATAGGCCAATGAATAACACAAATACTTCGGTGCTTTGTGAAAATCCTTGTATTAGGAGTGATTAGACTATGAGAGTGAGAAGTATTGATCTGAATGTTAAGGCTACTACAGAAGAGTAGATTACTCTTTTCTGCCTTCTTTGTAAATGAGATGTACTTGTTACTTCTCTTAATGCCAATGGCTATTTTCAATTTAACTTTTTAGCCAATTGCCTAGGTAGTCATTCAACCAATTGACACATACTTAAATAGAGCAGTCAGCAAACTATACAGACATGGTGGTCAAATATTTTCTCTCTTAGTCTTTTCTCTTCAAAACTACAACAATTTCTTAGATTTGGCTGAAGCTTCACAACTATTGTAAAAGAAATATAGAACTTTTAAACTTAAAAATTCATATAAACTCTGGAAATGGTTTAGTTACTCAAAAAAGTCAATACTAGTAACCATTTCATGAATGGACAACAATTTTCCACAAAATAGGATGGACTTTGAAACATACGTTGCCAAATATGGTCTTACAGTTTTCCATCTAAAAAAACACTAGAAATAGATTTAGAAAGCATTTAATATTGCCTTTATTTTCTATAAGAAATAAAAATTCCATGATCTATAAAATTTAGCAGCATTCAGAAACTTTGATTTTGTTCTTTTTTGGCAACAAAAGCATGAAATGTGATTTTAGATAAATCTATATTAGTTTAAATAATTCTGGGAAATGGTAGCTAATAGAAGCATTGAATTGGATAAGATAATTGCATTACAAGCACATCAAATTTCTACTTTTTACAAATTTTAACAAGCATATCCTAGAAACATTTCATATTTAAAAGAAACTTTTAGCTTCTTCATGTTTGAATTATTTTGATAGAAAATTATTGAAGAAAGAAATTAAGCACTAAAAGAAATGATTTCAATTCTCAATTCTAGAAATATTATTGAAGAAATCAATCATGCTAGCAAATAAGATAATTTGTAAAAAAATTCAGACTTTCCTAATTCATTATTCTTTTTATGAAATGGATTAGAACTGTGCACCTAATCAAATTTCACATCTCCATCCTTTAAATGAATAATAACTTATAAATTGTCATTTAATATTTCATTATATAAATTATTCCCTACAATAAAATGACATCCCAAATGTAAATTAGAATGGAATAGACAAACTTCATAATGTAAGATGCTTCTAAGTGTTTTTCCCTTGTAGCAGAGGTTTTAGGCTTTTCTCACTACAAACAATTTTTTGCTTGTTACAAAAATATTATGATAGTTATTGCTTTTCTCCCCTTTTTAATAGGGTAAAAAGGTATCAAGTCACTTTAAGAGGAATAAGATAATGGGTATAATTTTCCCACACATTTTCATTTCTGGATGAAACTAATTTACTTGTGAATAAATGAAAATGATTAGATTTAAATTCTTATTCTTGAGAATATGTTGTAAAACTTTAATTTATTTTAATGGTATAAATGTTGATTTATGCTACTATAGGTAGACTCCTAGAAGGAAGTTATTTCACTGGATATATACCCTCCATAACTTGTAGAATTATTGGACACATATTGAGTACACAAATAATATTATCTTTTTGGCCTGTACATTTGTCTACAACCCATTGAGAAACTATAACACTAGGTTGTTCATTTCCTGCTATTTATAGAAGGCTTAATAGGAAATATTTTCAAGCGGTTTAATGCCTTCCAACATCAAGCCTCATAATCCACATATATGTAAACATTCCCATAAAAAGATATATCCTCCTCTATATATATTCAAAATGGCTATTAGGTATAGGAATATGTTAGTGCCATAACATAGTTTGATCTTTAACCTCTTGTTACCAGGTGTTTCTAATTGTTTAGAAAGCTTCTTGAAAAATATATATTAAGTAATTGCACCATGTAAACTCATTTTGGCTTGAATATCAGGTCTAATAATTTTTTCCTTAAAAGATAACCAAGATCTCCTATACTTTTGATCCAAGTCCAAGGGGTTGTGATCTCATCCTCAAAATGATATTAAGGTAGAATTTTGAGTGATGAATTTGGGCCTTTCTTTTTTCTATTTATTAGTTTCTAAATTGCCATCTAAATGTGAATGCTCAAAGGAGTAAAATATGAAAGGATTGAAGTGTTAGTTTTTGTAAAACTCATATGCCTATTTAATCTATATCGTTGATTACCAACACATATAAGATCCATTCTTATTTACTCATTGATCATTAATCATGTGAGTAAGAACATTGTGAGGATAAATGGCCACTTGATCAACCAGTCTTATCACTTGATCATTATATTCATACAAATTCATGACATTACGAATCTGTTATTTATAAAGTCATAATGGATCATTGAAGATGTTTTCTGAACATCTTTAGCCCCATTCATTTCAGAATGGGGTTGGAGATGTTGAGGAAAAGTTGGAGGCATTATCTATTATTTTAGAGGGACTTAGAACCCTCCTAAAAGAAACAACTACAACATATATTACCTTACAAAACAATAACTAACCATTAACACCGAATCATTATCCTAAAAGAGATCATTAACTAAAGCACTAGCTTAAGATAACTAGTTGTATGCCTAAATAATCATAGAGGAAGTTTTTCTAGGGAACCCTTAACCTTAAAGACCACACTAGTATGAGTGGAAAATTATGATCTTCTAGATAGATAGGGGGATATATTTGGATAGTGTCAGTAGCGATATCAAATTGTATTTATGAGAGGTTCATACAATAGGGTGAAAGATTTTTATAGTGTTTCCCCCCATGAAGGAAGATACAATAGATAGAAGATTTCTTCACCATGAAGGCATATATAATTTATATAGTTGATTATCCACCAAGAAGGCATATACAATAGATTATAAAAAAAAGATTTAAAAAGAAAGTTATATAGATGTTATATTACCCCTTTAGAATGGAATATGTTGGGCATAAGAGATCAAAGTGCATTCTAAGGGGACAAAAGAATTTTTTATATCAACATACAAAAAGGTTTCCATGGAATATCAGCTCACAATAGGTGATACATGATATCTACAATATAAAAATATGCAAATACTGGAGGATCCTTTTATTAGGCATCCGAAGTTGTACATTCCTCATAGTTATTTAGTTTTCAAATCTACAAACTATAACATGAAAAAAATAAAAATTTGCCTCAAAATGAAACTTTGGCAGAACTTGCACAGCCTTTGGCTAAGATCCACCCAAAAACCTCTTTCTCTGGATTGTCTCTTGTACAGGGTGACATGGATTCTCTCCGGGCCATGAAGAAGAAAGTGCAGGCTGTGGACGGGTGGGTCACCAAGAAGATAGCTTCCATAAGAAAATTTCTAGTGGTATCCCTCCCAGATCTTTATCAAGTCAACATCCTCATCAGTTAAGCAAATGGCTCTGCTCTTGTATGGGAGCAAGACTTAGAGAAATATGAAAAGTGGAAGACCGGGTTGGAAGAAATCTGCAACACCAAAGAAGAAGGCATCACAAAGGCTGAAATTTTGGGAGATGAATCATATGATTCCCTCTAGGCCCAGTATTCTATACTTGGCCCCAAAATTGAGGTATGCAAGGAACTAGTTAAGGCCTTAAAAGAAAAGGTGACCGTGGCTCAATATCCCTTGGGCTAATTTTAGGCATTTGTGGTCAAAATATCACGAGTCAATCCCTTCACCACCGGGACATGCACCTCAGAGGACTACGTCCTCAGTAAATTTGATGAACTAATGGAATCCCTGTATCTGGTTGCTGGAGATTTTGACCAGGGAAGGTTATCAAGATTATCCAAGATGATGATCTGGGCACACAATGCCATGAAGATAGTAGATGAGTTCCAGAATGGGGCTAGAGATGTTGAGGAAAAGTTGGAGGCATTATCTGTTATTTTAGAGGGACTTAGAACCCTCCTAAAACCAACAACTACAATGGATATTACCTTACAAAACAAAAACTAACCATTAACACCGAATCATTATCCTAAAAGAGATCATTAACTAAAGCACTAACTTAAGATAACTAGTTGTATGCCTAACAAATCATAGAGGAAGGTTTTCTAGGGAACCCTTAACCTTAAAGACCACACTAGTATGAGTGGAAAATTATGATCTTAAAGATAGATAGGGGGATATATTTGGATACTGTGAATAGCGATATCAAATTGTATTTACGACAGGTTCATACAATAGGGTGAAATATTTTTGTAGTGTTTCCCCCCATGAAGGAAGATACAATAGATAGCAGATTTCTTCGCCATGAAGCCATATACAATTTATATAGTTGATTATCCACCAAGAAGGCATATACAATAGATTAAAAAAAAAGATTTAAAAAGAAAGTGATATAGATGTTATATTACCCCTTTAGAATGGAATATGTTGGGCATAAGAGATCAAAGTGCATTCTAAGGGGACAAAATAATTTTTTATATCAACATACAAAAAGGTTTCCATGGAATATCAGCTCACAATAGGTGATACATGATATCTACAATATAAAAAATATGCAAAGACTGGAGGATCCTTTTATTAGGCATCAGAAGTCGTACATTCCTCATAGTGATTTAGTTTTCAAATCTACAAAATATAACATGAAGAAAAATAAAAAATTTCCTCAAAATGAAACTTTGGAAGAACTTGCATAGCCTTTGGCCGAGATCCACCCGAAAACCTCTTTCTATGGATTGTCTCTTGCACAGGGTGACGTGGATTCTCTCCAGGCCATGAAGAAGAAAGTGCAGGCTATGGATGGGTGGGTCACCGAGAAGATAGCTACCATAAGACAATTTCTAGTGGTATCCCTCCCAGATCTTTATCAGGTCAACATCCTCATCAGCCAAGAAAATGGCTCTACTCTTGTATGGGAGAAAGACTTAGAGAAATATGAAAAGTGGAAGACCGGGTTGGAAGAAATCCGCAACACCAAAGAAGAAGCCATCACAAAGGCGGAAATTTTGGGAGATGAATCATATGATTCCCTCTAGGCCTAGTATTCGAGACTTGGCCACAAAATTGAGGAATGCAAGGAACTGGTTAAGGCCTTAGAAGAAAAGGTGACCGCGGCTCAATATCACTTGGGCTAATTTTAGGCATTTGTGGTCAGAGTATCGCGAGTCAATCCCTTCACCACTGGGACATGCACCTCAGAGGACTACATCCTTGGTAAATTTGATGAACAGATGGAATCCCTGTATCTAGTTGCTGGAGATTTTGACCAAAGAAGGTTATCAAGATTATCCAAGATGATGATTTGGGCACACGATGCCGTGAAGATGGTAGATGAGTTCCAGAATGGGGTTGGAGATGTTGAGGAAAAGTTGGAGGCGTTATCTGTTATTTTAGAGGGACTTAGAACCCTCCTAAAACCAACAACTACAATGGATATTACCTTACAAAACAACAACTAACCATTAACACTGAATCATTATCCTAAAAGAGATCATTAACTAAAGCACTAACTTAAGATAACTAGTTGTATGCCTAACAAATCATAGAGGAAGGTTTTCCATGGAACCCTTAACCTTAAAGACCACACTAGTATGAGTGGAAAATTATGATCTTCTAGATAGATAGGGGGATATATTTGGATAGTGTCAATAGCGATATCAAATTGTATTTACGAGAGGTTCATACAATAGGGTGAAACATTTTTATAGTGTTTCCCCCCATGAAGGAAGATACAATAGATAGCAGATTTCTTCACCATGAAGGCATATATAATTTATATAGTTGATTATCCACCAAGAAGGCATATACAATAGATTAAAAAAAAAGGATTTAAAAAGAAAGTGATATAGATGTTATATTACCCCTTTAGAATGGAATATGTTGGGCATAAGAGATCAAATTCCATTGTAAGGGGAGAAAAGAATTTTTTATATCAACATACAAAAAGGTTTCCATGGAATATCAGCTCACAATAGGTGATACATGATATCTACAATATATCAAAATATGCAAAGACTGGAGGAACCTTTTATTAGGCATCAGAAGTCGTACATTCCTCATAGTGATTTAGTTTTCAAATCTACAAAATATAACATGAAGAAAAATAAAAATTTTCCTCAAAATGAAACTTTGGCCACAGTAGGCATAGTATTTGCCTCAAAATACTAGTTTTTGGGTAATTATTATCTATTCATTAAATGGTTACTAAGTATTGTCAATTCCTTGAATGAGTAAATAGGTAATTGGCTAAAACTATAAACTAGAAATTACCATTGCCATTAGAAAAAATAACAGGTACATCACAATTACAAAGAAGGAAGAAAAGCGTAATCTATTCTTCTGCAATAGCCTTAACATTCAGATCAAAACTGATGTTTTTATTACTTTGAATACAAGGCTTTTCACACAAAATTGAAGTGATTGTTTTGTTTGAATAATCTTCTCATTGGAAAGAGGGTTTCCATGGATATTTACCTTTGATGACACTCCCACACTCTTGCTCTAGATTTTTTTGCTTGCATGACATCAATTCTATCCACCAGAGAAAAAAATTCTTGGACTTCATCTTCATTCTCGTCTATAGCTAGACATTTCTAGGACTTTTCTCCCTTATATTTCTCTCTAATAAATATAATAGATCACAAAATAACAATATGAAATATAGATAGAAAAACTCATACAATCTAATGTTAAAAAGAAGATTTTCTTTGACTCTTTGATGACTAGCAGTCCACCACATACTGAAAATAGTATAGGAAGATTTATGGGTGCGGTTTTACCAGTTTCTAGTTAGTAATTTCTTCTCTAATAGAATCCTTCATCTCAGGTGGAACTTGTTTTCATTGCATTCTATGGTAGAAGTCTTGATTTACCATATTTGAACCCATGTTCTTCTAGTTACTAAATCGATACATCATCAGGCATACAAATGAGAGGAAATATTTTACATGTAGGTTCCAAAGCTCACCGACATTGATAGCAATGTCTATGCAGGCATCCAAATGTGTCTAATAAGATGATTTTTTAAACTAAACAATTAAACGAATAATCTGCATATAACTATAATAATCTGAGTAAGCAAGGTTAATATATATTTTTAAAAAAATTTATATTGTTTTATTATAAATAAGTGTCAGATGCTGGTCACAAATGGACCTCATCATTTTATTACAAAGCTAAGGCTCAAATCTGCAAGCACATTGGATCAACGGACGCACAAGCCTACAAGTAGGGGTTTGAACTTGAGTGGGGATAGTTCAATAACACCACCACTTTACCAACACACTAAGTGGTGAACCCTAAAAAATATGCATATTTAATTTTTTAATAATTTTTTATTCAATATTGATTTTATAATTTTAATTTTTGATTGACTCATATTTTAAATTTGGTTCTTAACTTAAAAACAATATCAGTATTGTATGAAAGGATTATATATTATGATATGGTTTAAAAATACATGTAGTTTCATAATATTATAAGGTTATCCACCTCATAAAAAAAATCCTGTAAAATATGGTTCTCTCACATTAATAAAAAGAAGAGTTAAATTGGCAATTTTCTAATTACTATTATCCAATATGTACGTAAAAAACTAGTAAATGGTTATTATTTGTCAAAAGTAAATTTCAAAAAAAAATAAAAAATTAGCTCACAACCCTCTACTTTTTCTTATCTTAGATCTTAAAAGGGCGAAGTGCATGACATATTCTTCACCATTTCTATGCACCAAAATGTATTTTGCTTGTTGTTAACCCTCATAGGGTATTTATAGGTACAATAGGATAAACATGTTTTGCTATGTGATATTGCAATACAATGAGAATAAAACAAGGGTTTTCCATAGACCTAACCAAAATAATAGTGAAAAAGTGCATAGTCTATAAGTGATGTAAAACATGCAAATATTGGACATATATAAACTAAAACAAAATATGAATAATTTTACAATGTAAAAATATTCACCAAATCAAGTTGGTTTGACTTAGGTGTTTAAACTAACTAGTTCACGAGTTGAATCCTATTCGAATGTTAAGTTTATTTAGGTCTTGGGAATCTTTCTAAAAAACTAGGTTTGCACTATGTTGACCTAGTTTTGTAATGTATTCATCGAATGCATTACAAAACTAAGGATGCACTATGGTCACTTAGTTTTTTAATGTATTCAGTGAATACATTAAAAACTAAGCTAGACATGTGAAATATGAGAATATAAAGCTTCCGTGCTTCTAAGTATTGCATAGAATATACAGGTTGATTAGTAATTGAAAAGAGACTATCCAATGAATACAATAATAACTACAAATAGAAAATAAGTAGAAATCAGATTCCAATATAACACGTGCACTATGATGAGTTTAGTTTTGTAATAAATTCATTGAATACATTAGAAAAGAAAGTGAGCATTGTGAAATATTCTTCTGGGTGATGCATATAGTAAACATTGAGAAACAAGAAAACCATGAGCACAATGCAAGTAGATATCTTTAGTAATTGAAAACATGTTAAGTTGACATTGACTACATGCATTGATAAGTTAACATTGACTACATGCATTGTTAGGTTGAGTTTGACAACATTTAGTAAATATGTTGTGTACTAATAGCAGTCAAAGTATTCAATGCTCTCTTAGTTTACTAATGTATTCATAGAATACATTACAAAGGTAAGTCAACATTGTGAAATTCAAGACTAAGAATCTTCCATGCTTCTAACTAATGCATACAGTAAACCATGAACATCAAGCAACCCATGAGAAAAATGAAAGTAGATACTTTAGTAATTGATAAAAAGTTAAGTCGACATTGACTACAAGCATTGTAAAGTTAACATTGACTATATGATGACTTAGTTTTGCAAGCGATTTGAACCTACAGTAAGAAGTGAAAGCAATTAATTTGTAATGAAAATTGACAGTAAGCTTACAATAAGCATACAAAACATGGAATAACCAAGAAACAAACGAGATAGCCTAGTAGCCTAAGCAAGAGCAGAGAATATGCATACTGCAAAGAATAAACCACCATTGCTCAGACAAGGAATTTCAATGGATTTTATGTGGCACTGTATCCTTCTTATATGAATTTGGTCATTAAAGAAGTGGCTGGTCAATTTGAAGTTCAAATTGTGGTGGGAAAGAATCAGTTTTGTGATGTATTCAATCAATAAATGTATTAAGTAAGTGTTGTATTGTACATATATTGAGTACATTGCAAAACTAAGTCAGCACTGTCTAGATTCATAAAAACTACAATACCAAGTAATGATTAAATCGACAATATACACTCTTTTTGTCCTATTTCCTCTATGTTTTTCTTTTTGTGACATTACATGCAATAATTTCAAGGTGAAACAATTGAAACATACAACTATCACTGCAGGAGAATGATTGCAAACACTTATTGAATCATAAAAAATTATGAGATATTTGGTACTTCGTGATGGGAGGATGGATTCCCTCATGTGTAGTAGCTGTGAGAGGATGCCCAAAATCCTCCTTGCACACACAAAAATGAAAGAGGCGAGAGATGGAGTTTCCACAATGTACAAAGAAGAAATGGTTAACTTTAGGGTTCATGGTGGGTAGCAATAGGGTTTTGTAATGTATTCAATGAATAAATTTTTTAAGTTAGTGTTTTCATGCATTTATTGAGTACATTACAAAACTAAGTCAACACTGTCTAGACTCTTTAAAACTACAACACCACGTATTGATTAAGTCAACACTGTCCTATTTCCTCTAATTATTTGTTTCTATCACATTACATGCAATGATTTCAAGGTTAAATGATTGAAACATACAACTATGACTGCAGTGAAATATTTAAAAACTCTTATTAAATGATAAAAGACCTTGAGATATTTGCTACTTTGCGATTGAACAATGAATTCCCTCACCTATAGCAGCTCTGATCGGATGCCCAAAACCCTCCTCACACATAGAAAAATGAAAGTGGCGGGAGTGGGAGCTGAAGTTTGCAGATTGTACAAAGAAAAAATGGTCAAATTTAGGGTTGGTTGTGGGTAGTAATAGGGTTACCCATGGCCGGTTACGTGGCAGGTAGTGAACTACGAACGTGTTCAGGTGAGTAGGTATGGGGTGAGGAGAGGTTAAGTTGGGTCCTCTGTGGGGTGTAAATTGATTGGATTTTGATTAAGCTGAGGGACAATGTGATTTAATTTAAATGACCCCTTCTGACTGGGTCCACATTAATTTTTTTTTATAAATTAATGTTTAGGTGAATAGTTATTGGCACCAATTTTGTTTTTCTTGGATCAGATATTGATGACCATTGGGGGTCTAGGGGTCGAGTTTTGGGCGATCATTTTGAAATGGAATTTCAGACCACTTTGTGCTGCACAATAGCTATAGAGAGACCGTGTATACCCAAAAGCCAAAAACTTAGCTTTAATAACTTCACTCACCTACAGAGGTACACCGAAAAAATGACAAAATCCAACTTACAATTTAGAAATTCTAGTTGCACAAAGTTATCCTGGGCAGCTAGTGGGTATTTTCCCCTATGAATCAACAAAAAAATAACCAAAAATTTAAGCCCCGTCTACCTCTCATTTAACATTTCCCCACAAATCTCACTTCCATTAATGTAGGTTGAATGTGGATCATATTATTGAATCGTTGTCAGTTTTCCTAGAATGTCGCTGGGCTGTGAATCCCGCGTGGAAACCCTTTAATCTCATTTGGCTGGCTGGTTGCTAAATAAATGGAACTCTTTTTTCCACGCTCATTGAAAACGTAAGATGGATAACGTATCTGACATTTAATGTCAAATATGTGACACAATGATGATAAAATTTGCTGTGATGAGATGAAGGCATCGATTCAATTTTCCTCCACACCTCTGTTTGTTTTTATGTAGGTATTATCATGGAACGCAAGGAAGAGGAGCACAAGTTTGGAAAGAATGGGAAAAAGAAATGTAAGGGAGAAAATTGGGGGAAATGTGTAGCAGAAGATGAAGTTCAACAATTTTTATCTCTGGTGGACAGATTTCATGAAATGCAAAAGATTTCTAAATAGAGGCCAATGAATTTCTCTTTTGCAGGAGAAACACTCACTTCTTAGATTGTGGGTGACGATTTTATCCAAGGTAAATCTCCATGGAATCCATCTTTCCAATGGGAAGATTTTTCTGCCTTATCTAGGAAAGATTGTAGTTTTACTGATTGTTCAAAAAACACAAACACTTTGGTGGTTTTTGAAAAATCTTGTATAAGGAGTGATCATACTATGGGAGTGAGAAGTATTGATCTGATTGTTGAGGCTACTGCAGAAGAATAGATTACTCTTTCCTGCCTTCTTTGTAAATGAGATGTACTTGTTACTTCTCTTAATACCAATGATTATTTTAAATTTAAATTTTCAGCCAATTGCATATTTAGTCATTCAACCAATTGATACTTACTTAAATAGAGCGGTCTGCAAACTATATAGACATGGTGGTCAGATATTTTCTCTCTTATTCTTTTCTCTTTAAAACTACAACAATTTCTTAGATTTGGCCGAAGCTTCACAACTATTGTAAAAGAAATATACAACTTTGTACATAAAAATTCTTATAAACTTTGGAAATGGTTTAGTTTAATCGAAAAAGTCAATACTAGTAACCATTTAATGAATGGACATTGATGGTCCACAAACTAGGTTGGACTCTGAGACATACATTGCCAAATTGGTTTTAGAGTTTTCCATCTAAAAAATAAACAAGAAAGAGATTTAAAAAACATTTAATACTACCATTATAGTTTCTATAGGAAATAAAAAGTCCATCATCTATGAAGTTTAGATGCATACAAAAACTTTGATTTAGTTCTTCTTTTTTAGCAACAAAAGCATGAAATGTGATTTTAGATAAATCTATATTAGTTTAAATAATTATGGAAAAGGGTAGCTAACAGAAGCATTGAATTGAATAAGATAATTGTATTACAAGAACATCAACTTTCTACTCGTAGTCTTGTTTCACAACCAAATATCGATATAGATGGTGTCCCCATATTTTCCTACATGTTTTTTCACGTCGTTAAAATGTTTCATAATTATTGTAGCATCCTAGAAATATTTCATATTTAAAAGAAACTCTTAGCTTCATCATGTTTGAATTATTCTGATAGCAAATTATTGAAGAAATAAATTAAGCTTTAAAATAAATTAAGCTTTAAAAGAAATGTTTTCAATGTTCAATTCTCAAAATATCATTGAAGAAATCAATTGTGCTAGCAGATAAGATAATTTGTAAAAAAAGTTCAGACTTTTCCAATTCATTATTCTTTTTAAGAAATGGATTAGAACTGTGCACATAATCAAATTTCGCATCTCCATCCTTAAAATGAATAATAACTTTTTAATTATCCTTTAATAGTTCATTATATAAATTACTCGCTACAATAAAATGACATCCCAAATGTAAATTAGAATGCAAGTTAGACAAACTTCATAATGTAAGATGCTTGTAAGTGTTTTTCCCTGGTAACATAGGTTTTAGGCTTTTCTTACCACAAATTATTTTTTGCTTGTTACAAAAATATTATGATAGTTATTGCTTTTCCTCCCCTTTTTAAAAGAGTATCAAGTCACTTTAAGAGGAATAAGCTAATGGGTATAATTTTCTCACACATTTTCATTCTATGATGAAGCCAATTCAATTGTGAACAAATCAAAATTATTAGACTTAAATTCTTATCCTTGAGAATATGTTGTAAGACTTTAATTTATTTTAATGGTATAAATGTTGATTTGTGCTACTATGGGTAGACTCCTAGATGGAAATGATTTCACAGAATAGATACACTCCACAACTTGTAGAATTATTGGACACATATTGAGTACACAAATAATATTAACTTTTTCGCTTGTACATTTGTCTACAACCCATTGAGAAACTATGACATTAGGTTGTTCATTCCCTGCTATTTATAGAAGGCTTGATATGAAATATCTTCAAGCGGTTTAATTTCTTCCAACATCAAGCCTAATAATCCACATATATGTAACCACTCCCATTAAAAACATATATCCTCCTCTATATATTCAAAATGGATGTTAGGTATAGGAATAGGTGAGTGCCATAACATAGCTTCATCTTTAACCGGTTTTTACCCGGTGTTTCTAATTGTTCATAAAGCTTCTTGAAAAACATCTATTAAGTGATTGCACCATGGATACTCCTTTTGGCTTGAATATCAGGTCTAATACTTGTTTGCTTAAAAGATGCCCATGATCTCCTATACTTTTGATCCAAGTCCAAGGGGTTGTGATCTGATCCTCAAAATGATATTAAGGTAGAATTTTGAGTGATGACTTTGGAGCTTTGTTTTTTCTATTTATTAGTTTTTAAATTATCATCTAAATGTGAATGCTCAAAGGAGTGAAATATGAAAAGATTGAAGTGTTAGTATCTGTAAAACTTATATACCTATTTAATCTATATTTTTTATTACCAGAACATATATGATCCATTGTTATTTACTCATTGATCATTAATCATGTGAATAAGAGCTTTGTCAAGATAAATGACCACTCGATCAACCTGTCTCATCACTCAATCATTATACTCATACAAATTCATGACATCACAAATCTAGAATTTAAAAAGTCATAATGGATCATTGAAAATGTTTTTATTATAATAGACATCTATCATTTCTAGCTATTTCTTTTTAATATGTTAGGGATGTTGCTTGAAAATTTTATAATATTTTTTATTAGTTTCACCATGAATCGTAACAACATGCTAGCAATTAATCCTTTGCTAGCCAGTTGAATGGATCTCATTAATATCTTAATAACATGAAAAATTCCACTTGAATAGTCTTATTGCCTTCTACCACATGCCTATTCATTTGTATATTTTTTTTATTGCTTGCATATATTTCACCAAATTCTAGTGTTTCAATCTTCAATTCTATCTTACAAAATGGTAATCTAGATTTATGTTTATGAAAACTACATGGCTTTTTCAAAAATTCCTCTTAAAAGGATGACTTGTATGTATGTATTTGTGTCTAATATGCTATTATTTATGTGCAAATTGGCATCAATTACTCAAGGGCGATAGTTTGAGTATCAATAATTGAATGTGAATGATTAGCAAAATTTACATTCGTATACATATCATATTTTTATATATGAGTGTTCTAGATAACTTTAAACACAACCTTTTATTCATAGTTATTTCTAAAATTCATGAATATTTTAGAATTATAGCTATACTTGATAATTTAAAATTTTTAAAATTTAATGTTGGTCGAATGATGCACAATGATATTTTAATAGACGAATTCTATGCCCATTAATGATTCTTAGAAATATATGGAATATGCAAACAAGTAAACAAGAAGAGATGCGCACTGAGTTATGTATATATACATATATGCTCTTAGGCATTATCATGAAATAATAATATTAATAATAAGTGGACGCTAATCAGGAGCCTAAGAGGAGAGCCTCGGATTGCTTTTCGAATTGGAAGTCATTGGACTGTGAGTTTTCTCCACACCAGACAACGATGTTGTGGAGCTTGTTGGCGTCCCTAAGCTTTCTGCATGTGTCAAGGAATCCATTGGGAGGTGAAAGCGTTTG
>MU224348.1:59278-73133 GCA_018584345.1 Thuja plicata | reverse complement strand
GGGGGGGATGGAGGATGAGGGAGAGGGGATGATGGAGGGGATGATCCCGGTCTTGGTGGTGCTGGTGGTGGTGTTAGAGATGGTGGTGGTAGCAGTGGGGGTCAGACCAGAGTTGGTCTAGGGGCCATTTTGGAGGATGAGGAGGTTGCAGAGGAGGAAGCACCTTAGTTGGTGCACAGGGTTCGCTGACGGACTGCAGTAGTTTTGGCTCCTCGGGTTGAGGAGAGAGTTGAGATTGAGGAGGTAGACGTGGAGCTCGCCGATGTAGATGTGGATGCTCTTGATGAGCAGAGTGCTGAGACAGGGTCTTCAGATGGGAGTGGCCATAGTTGAAGTAGCATTGGGGAGAGCTTGTAGAGCGAGGAGGAGCCAGTTAGACGGAGAGGAGGTGGTGGGCTAGGGAGCCAGGCAGCAGAGGGTGACATGGATGTGGCAATGGGAGGCATGGACAATGATCCCTTGGAGGTAGAGTGACTCTCTGAGCAGGTTCTAGATTTGCAGAGACGTCTTGCCTTAGCCGATGCTTGTGCTACCATTTTGGAGGCCCGTGTGACAGCTAGAGAGGCTAGAGAACGACAAGCTCAGACCGAGGTCCATTCATTTGTTGATAGTGTAGAGGATGCATCCCACAGAGATATTTTGGATAGATATTATAGATCTGGGCGAGAGGCCCAGTGGGAGATAGAGTATTGGAGACGCCACTATGAGGGCACCGTCCCCGCTTCAGAGAGGGTTCCTAGTTACATAGCCTCCCAGAGATCGAGCAGGGCACAACATTCATAGAGCAGTGGTGTCAGAGCTCTGGGGTATGATTCTCCTGTTGGTTACCCTTGTGTTCAGACTTGCGACTTTTCATTTGTACTCAGATATTTTGATCTACATGAGATGCAGCTTTGTTTTGATATCATGTGCAATGCTTTTACTTTCTATATGTATGTTCTATATGATTTGATGATGAGATGTATATGCAATGTGTTTCTGATATGCAGACCTGTTATGGATGATTTATTTTCCTATGATACTGATATGTCATGCAGGATGGTGTAAATGGAATGTAAGTTTATATGAGAGCTTTATGGATGCATTGTGATGTTTATGATTTATCATGTATGCAAAATTTATCATGTATTTCTCATTTTCTGATGCACTTTATGGGATGTATGCAATCTATTATGCGCAAAATTATCTGAGTAATGCATGTGTTAGTGTAGAAAGAAGTTAGTTTGGATAGATGTGCTCTGAGATTTATCTTTATGGAATGGAATGATAGAAATGTTTCTCTTTTTTTGTATTTTTGGATTGATATGATCTGATAGATAGGAAGAAAGTTCCAAGTCGCTGCCCCTGTTCCAATAATTGTCATCATTGCATCTTTTTTTTTTGTATTTTTTGATATTCGAAAGAGCGTCGAATGATCCGGGTCACATACTACCTGGATACCCCCATGACCTCTTGATAGCGGAAGGAGTAGAGAGATTGAATAGAAAGAGACCCATGGTGCACCCAAATATTGACCATCTGGATTTAACTATGTCCCTTGTTTGAAAAGAAAGAGAACCAAGAGCACCCAGATATTGACCATCTGGATACCGCTTGTCCTCTAAAGTAATCTAAAACAAAGAAACTGAGATAGAACTCCTATGTCTCCAGAGTCCATCTGGATAACACACTGAGCTCTTGATTTCCGAAAAGGGAAAGACAAGCAAACAAGATAGAACTCCTATGCCCCTAGAGTCCATCTAGATAGCATCATGAGCTCTTGTTTGCAAACATAAAGGGAAAGACTATAGAAACCAAGATAGAACTCCAAAGCAAACTCAGAGTCCATCTGAATAGTGCTACGAGCTCTTGATTCTATAAAGAAAACAAGTAAACAAAAAGAGAAGGAATGTCCAATTCTTTCCCAGGTTTAATCTCAAATCGTGGAACTGTGCGGCTGCCAGATAAGTGACAGTGCCTACCGCATTTATCCTAAATCATCATGGCCCTGAAATCAAAATGAACATTCAACAGACAACAATCAAAGAAAATAAGTCATGATCTATCATAGCTACTATCCTCACATGGTGGATCCTGGAGTAGCATAAGAACGTAACCCTGAAATATAGACTAACATCTGACTGACTTGACTGACCTAGTCAACATTTTTGCATGGTTCCTCGATGTAGTTGGATCTCTTGATTGGTCAACTCTTTGACTAGGCTTGTTTGGCTTGTTTTGATTGATCATGTTGGCAGCTGATTAAGCTGTGTCAGATGGGCCAAATGCTTGTTCGCAAAGCGCATGATTGTGACAGTAATGATTGATAGGTTTGATTGTTTTGATTGTATTGGTAGCTGATCAAGCTGTGTTAGATGTGCCCAATGCTTGTTCACAAAGCTCATGATTGTGACAATTTTGATTGATAGATTTTGATTTGATCAAGCTTTGTCAGATGGTCCCAATGCTGATTTGCAAAGCCGATGATTGTGACAATTGATTGACTGGGCATGCTTGCCCCTTGATTTCTTGATAACTGAGTTGGTCTTATTGCTTGGGATTTTGCAATTTTTTGAATGTTTTTGATGAAGATTTATTTTCTCTTTGATTTTTGATCTTTTTAGGATTTTTGATGAGTTTTCTAATTTTTAGGATTTTTTAGAACTTTTGGAATTGCCCCCTAGTCTGGTGGACCAATAAGTAACCATGGGTAAGTGCTTGGTGCTCATAGTGGATTGTGCTGCTAGATATTGTTTGGATAGTTAGTCTTGCATTTTGAAGTGGGCTCAAGCTTTCGGAGCTCATTGATGGTAAAGCTGGTTTTGAACACTTGGCGCCTATTTTCTAGGTTTTCACCAAGGTACCTACTCAATAGTGCCTAATTGTCAGGTTTTCACTGAAAGAGTGATGCTATTTTCTCTTTACTTTTTTGCTTTTTTTTCTTTTTTTGCTTGTCGCCAAGGTGCCTGATTTCCAGGTTTTCACCAAGGTAACTTTTGTATTTTTTTTATTTTTTTGGTATTTTCTAGATATGTAGATAAATTCCTTAACCATAGAGATCTTTAAGGGTAGAGCCTCTTCAGGTGCATGTTGTTGATGTAGCCGGGGAGTTGATCTCCTTCTGGTGTTGCTAGTATGAATGCCCCACTTTGGGTAGAGCTGATAATGAAAAATGGTCCTAGCTAGTTAGGCTCAAACTTCCTAGGTTTGACTCGCTCTGCTTGATTCTTCTGATTCTCCATGAGGAAAAGGTCTCCTACCTCAAATGTTTGTGGCTTCACCTTCTTGTGGTAGTTCCTTTTAAGGAAATTATGATACCCTTGTAAGTGGTCGAAAGCATGTTGCCTTCTTTCATCTAGTAACTCTAGTTCACTGAGCCTTGCTACTCTATAGTCTTCATCAGAAACTAGGTTCTTTAATGATATCCTCAGGGATGGGATTTCCACTTTGAGGGGTAATACCACCTCTGTTCCATAGACTAGGGAGAAAGGATTTGCCCCCGTTGGTGATCTCACACTAGTTTTGTATGCCCATAATGTAAGACTAAGCTATAGATGTCAGTCTCTCCCTGATTCATTCACTATTTTCTTCAGAATCTTCAAGATTGTTTTATTCGTAGCTTCGGCTTGTCCATTTCCTTGAGGGTAGTAAAATGAGGAGAAACCTTGTTTGATACGAAACTGTTCACATAGGTCTTCAACATCCTTGTTTTGGAAAGGGGTACCATGATCTGTCAGGATTGTTTGGGGGATCCCATATCGACAGATGATGTGATTAAGCATGAACATTGCTATTTGTTTTCCTATGATGTAAGTGAGGGGAATTGCTTCCACCCACTTTGTGAAGTACTCTATTGCTACTATGATGTACTTGTGTTCGTTTGCTGAAGAAGGTGTTATCTTACCCACTAGGTCAAATCCCCACATTGAAAATGGCAATGGTGATGTGATGGGATTCAATTCCTGGGCCGGTGCATGGATGAGGTCTCCATGAATTTGACATTGTTTACACCTTTGAACATGCTTGTGTGCATCTGTCTCTATTGTGGGCCAATAGTATCCCATGTGGATTATTTTCTTAGCTAATCTGTTGCCACCTCCGTGGGTTCCACATATTCCTTCATGTACCTCATACAAAGATTTCTGGGATTCCATGGAAGTGAGACAATGTAGTAATGTTCCATCAAGACTTCGTCTGTACATAGTAGTGGAGAGGATTGTATACCTAGAGGCTTGTCAGATGAGGGCTTTTCTCTGGTTTCTAGACAAGTTTGGGGGTAAGACATTGTTTTGAAGATAGCTATAGACATCTTGGTACCATGGGGATTCAGGACCAACAAAGACACACGTTGATTCTGTGATAGATGCTTGATGTGATGGCACCAAGAGTTGTTCCACTAGAAACTAGAATTTGGTATCGTTGCCTGGCATATCAATCAGTGATGCTATGGTAGCCATCGCATCTGCCACTTTGTTTTGTGCTCTTGGGATGTGCTCGAAGAGAATGTAATGAAACTTGGTGCGCAATTGTTCCATCTATTCTCTGTAAGGTATGAGCTTCTCATCTTTGGTCATGTAATCATTGTTAACTTGGCTAATGACCAACTGCGAATCACCAAATACTTTCAAGTTCTTGATTCTCCATTGAATGGCTATCTTTAGACCGATGACCAATGCTTCATATTCTGCTATGTTGTTGGTACATTGGAAGTTAAGTCTGAAAGACTTTGGAATTGTATCATGGTCTGGAGTGATAAGAACCATCCCTGCCCCTACTCCATGGTTTGTACATGATCCATCAAAATAAAGTTTCCATATCTCAATCGCCGGTTGTAGTGTCATAATGGATTCATCCGGGAAATCAGAGATGATAGGCTGGTGGTCTTGAATCGGTGCCTCTGCTAGTTGATCAGTGATCGATTGTCCTTTGATAGCCTTTCTGTCTACATACTCAATGTCAAACTCGCTTAAAATCATTACCCATTTCACCAATCTTCCAGTGAGTGCTTCTTAGCTCAATAGGTACTTGAGAGGAACAATATGTGCAACCAATTTTTTTTGATGACTCAACATGTAGTTTCTTAGCTTTTGAGAAGCGAACACAACTGCCAGGCATGACTTCTCTATCGGTGTATAGTTTAGCTCATATCCAACCAATGTTTGGATTAGATAGTAAACAACCCTCTTCTTTCCTGCATCATCATGTTGTGCCAAAAGGACCCCTAACACTGATTCTGTTGTTGAGATGTATAGAATCAATGGTCTACCTTGCACTGGTGGTACGAATATAGGAGATTTAAGAAGGTAGTCTTTGAATATCTAAAATGCCTGTTCACATTGTTCTGTCCATATGAACTTGATGTCTTTATGTAATAGATGTTGGAATGGGTGGCACTTGTTTTCCAGTTGAGCTATGAAGTGTCTTATTGATTGGAGCCTTCCTTGTAACCCTCTTAGTTGTCTCAGGTTTGATGGTGGAGGCATGTCCAATATTTCCTTGACCTTTGCTGGAACCACTTCAATTCCTCTATGTGATACTATGAACCCTAGTAATTTTCCTGCTGTGACACCGAATGCACACTTTTTTGGATTTAGTCAGACTTTGAATTCCTCCATTCTATCAAAGATAGGTCCCAAAACTTTTAGATGATCCTTTCGAAGTATGGACTTTGCTAGTATGTCATCGACATAATCTTCCATTGTCTTATGAATGAGATCATGGAATATAGTTGTCATGGCCCTTTGATATGTTTCTCCTACATTCTTTAAACCAAATGACATGACATTCCAACAATATGTTCCCCAAGGACATGTGAAAGCCATTTTGTGTTGGTCCTCTAGTGCTATCCTTATCTGGTTGTAACCTAAAAAACCATCCATCAGTGATAGCATTTCGTGCCCTGTAGTTAGGTCCACTATCATGTCGATGTTTGGTAAAGGAAAGTCATCCTTGGGACATGCTATATTTAGATCCTAAAAATCTATGCAAATCCATATTTGACCACTGTGCTTCATAAATGGTACCATATTTGATATCCAATCTGCATATGGTATAGGTCTGATGAATTTAGCATCCACG
Organism: Thuja plicata; assembly: GCA_018584345.1. Lineage (NCBI taxonomy): Eukaryota > Viridiplantae > Streptophyta > Pinopsida > Cupressales > Cupressaceae > Thuja > Thuja plicata. Next base: position 67,076 of record MU224348.1, on the reverse strand, counting down.
AGCTTCTTCAGTTCTGCCTTGACTAATAATGCAACGTGAGGATGCATCTTTCTTAGCTTCTATTTGACAGGTTTTGCATTGGGTAGCAATGGGAGATGGTGTAGCACCAACTCTAGATCTAATCCTGGCATATCTGAGTAAGACCATGCAAAATTGATCATTCTTTCCTTGAAGAAATGGATGAGCTTTTCTCTCTCCTTAGGGGTGAGAGATTTTGCCAAGTAGATTTTCTTTGGGTTCTTGTCATCCCCCAAGTTGATTGCCTCTGTCTCTTTGGCTAGTAGTGTTGATTTCTCCTCTGTTAAGGGGAGGAGTTCTCTCTTTCCATCTTCTAGCACCTTTGTGAGGTTTTCACTAGAAGATATGTCTTCTTTTAGCTTTTTATCCTTTTTTTCTTTTTTCTTTTGTGGACTGGAAAGAGGAGCTTCCTCCCCGAAGTATGCTGCTCTGTCTAGGTTGATAGAGAATCGTGCCTTGTGATCTCCTGACGGAATGCCTTCCCTTAGTCCCATGAAATGAGCTATTGCTTCCTCATTTTCAAAGACATCAAGATCTACTGGTCCTTGTTGATCCCACTCTATAAGTTCAGGGTGTACGAGACAGACACTTTCACAACTGTTTGGCTTTGGTTGACTGAACGGGACTGCAGATATGGTGCCTACGAAAGTGGACTATGATGAGGACGCACCACTTGAGGTCTGATGAATGATATGTTTGTCTATATAGGGTTGTTTGGTAATGGTTAGTTGTTCAAATAGGTCTGCTAGGTTTATGATAATATCTACTTGAGGGAAAAAGTAAGGGATTGATGGTTCAAAGTCATGGAGGGATTGCCACTCATACTCATTGGAGTCAGTCTCAAAGGAATGTTCTTTCAATGTCTCACTTCCTTGGGTATCATCGATTGCTAAGTGTAGGTTTATTTGGGATTGTGTGGATCCCTCTTTGGCGGGCAACAACTGTGCTAATATGTTGCTTATTAGGACATGTTCAGTGTTGTGCCCCTGGTGCATCTCTGCTATTTGTGCGTGATTGACTTGAATGTCTTGAACCATAGGACTAGTGTTTTGTTGTCCATAGCCCAAACCTCTAGTGTTTCTTTGGGTTGGTGGGATAGGCAATTCATATATGCCATGTTGCCTTGCCCCTAGTCCAGTTATACCATCATACCCAAACCTTTGTATCATTGTGTAACTGTTACCATAGTTTTCCAAAGGTAAGGGTGGTCGGATTGTCTCAGGAGTGTCTTTGTATAACCAAGCATTAATGTCTTTCTCAAAAGGATTCTCTTCCGCTATGTCCCCCCATCAGACAAAGGTTGTGGGTGGACATCTAAAAAGAACCGGTTGCTGAGTTTTTGTTGCAATGATAGGTGGTGGCATACCATGAGTTCTGGGGCTCAAAGGCATGTGCGTGATTGTGAAAGCCTCTTCATATCTATATTCACCACATCCTTTGTCCGTGATGGATATCATGCTTGCTTTTTCTGTGACATCTTTAAGATCTATTTTTGAATTGGATGAGACATTTGCATCTTGATTAATGACTATCTTACCTGCTTCTCGTGTGACATCCTTGGGATTTGATTGTGAAGAGGATGGGATACTTGCATCCTGGTTTGATGGTACTTGGTTATCAGTGCTGATTTGGACCGCATTGCAATATTGGAAAGGATTGGGATCTCCTTCTATGATAATCTCCTCTCCTTGGTGAGGGAACTTGATGCATTGATGGTATGTTGATGGTATAGCTTGCATTTCATGTATCCAAGGTCTCCCTAATAACATGTTGTATCCCAACTCAAGGTCTAAAATTTGGAAGGGTGTGTTTTTGACCACAGGACCAATGCGAACAGGTAGAATAATAATACCCTTAGATGACCTTTCCTCTTCATCATAGGCTCTAATATTTGTCCTTTTGGTGACATCAATACTTGATTCAGAGTAGCCTAGTTGCTTGATTAATTTTAAAGTACAAATGTTTAAACCAGCTCTACCATCAACAAGGACCATACAGAGAACGCTTTTGTGGATTTGGACAAGCAAGTGTAAAGGATCATTATGTAGGGGTTTATGCGGTGGCACATCACGATTTGTGAATGTGGCATGTTTGTTAGCTGCTATATGATTGACCATTGTTTGGAAGCTTTTAGGTGTTATGTTCCTTGGGACAGCTGCATTTTGAAGTGCTTGATCAAGTGCTAGTTTATGCTACGGAGATATGCGCAAGAGGTCAAACATGGATATTTGGGTAGGTGTACGCTTTAGTTGGTCCACTATGCTTGTTTGTGGATCTGAGTTTGTTATAGGATTGGTTGATGTAGTAGCTGGGGATGGAACTGCTTGCAAGATGACTCTAGCATGACATGTAGTTACATCACAATTGTTACCTTGGTCCCTGATAGTGATTGCGGCCACCTGATTATCTGAAGGATTTAGGCAATTTATGACATTATCACTATTGGCATATGTATAGTTAACCTTATTGGTTTGTCCACAAGACCCGAAGGTTTTTCCTTTATTGTGATCATGAAAGGTATCTTTAAAAATGGTGTGATAAGTTGTGCCTTTAGCTTGAGTATTTGTCACATCAATGATCCCTGTGTCAATGAGATCTTGGATAACATGTTTCAATCAGTAGCAGTTGGCTGTTTTGTGCCCCTTGACCTGATGAAATTCACAGAAGTCTTTGTCATTGTACCACCTTGGCTTGTTTTCCTCTTGTTAAAAGTCTCTGATTGGTGGGAGAGTCATGGTGTTTGATTGTATCAGCTCACGTAAAGCGGATTCTATTGGCTCTCCCAATGGTGTGAAATTTCTTTGTTGGAATTGAAACCGTGGTTTGCGTTGATTCTGTTGATGACTGTTTGACACAGCGGCTGCTTGCACAGGGGGAGGTTGGTTCTAGATGTATGCTTATTGAGTGGGCCCTGTGGGGTTTTGGTTTACCACAAGTGTGCCTTGCAGTGACACCTTGGGTTGCGCATAGTTGACCGTCTTTACATCAATGACACCATCACTAGTGACATTTTTGTTCTTGTTCCACCACTTAGATTTTTCTGTTGCATTCTTATTTGTGTTCGTTTGCGTAGGATCTGCAAGGATTCCTCTTTTGACCAAGTTTTGTTCACACCAAAATCCTCTTTCGATGAGTTGTGTGAAGTTTGGAGCTAACTGTAGTTCAGTTGTGAATGACATGTCTGGGATCAGATTGTCGACAAACATGACTATCAAGTCTTGTTCAGGTATGTCATATATTATATGATTTTCCGTGTTCCTCCATCTCTGTAGGAACTTCACAAAGGACTCTCCATCTTTTTTTTTAATGTCACAAAGGTCCTTGATGCTGACCTTGCGCTCGATGTTATGATGGAAGTGTGCGATGAACGTTTCAACCAATTATCCCCAAGACTGAATGCCATGAGGTAGATGTGAGAACCATTCCATTGCTGGTCTAGCTAAACTTTGTGGGAACAACCACATTAGATATGTCTCATCATGAGTGACTTTGACGCAACTAGCAAAGAACTCTCGTATATGCTCAATAGGGTTGGTGCTACCCCTATACTTGTCAAATTTTGGCACTGAGAAGTGGTTTGGGAATGGAGACATTTGAATAGAATGATCAAAGGGGTATGGGTATAAATCCTCTGTGGTATAGGATTTAGTTTTCTCCTGATTTTGCATATCCATCATTTGGTTTTGAAGGGTTTGCATTTGTTGCATTAGCATGTCTGTTTGATATTGCGGCTGATGCATGTGGACATTCCTTTGTGCTGTGGTGGGTATGAGGCTGCGCCTCTATGTCCCTTGAGTAGGAACATAAGATTTCATCCTAGGGACTTGATATTGGTTCCCCACCAAGTGATTGGTATTTGTAGGGACATGAGTAGTCCATGGGGGGTTTTGCTGTCGTGACTGAAACTGGTTTTGATAATGCTGGGGTAGGTATTGCTGCTACTGAGGTAGGGTTTGAAACTACAGTTGTTGTTGCGGAGGTTGGGTATGAGGCAACTGAAGCTGGGGTTGCTATTGCAGAGGTTGGATATGTGGCAACTGAAGTTGGGGTTGCTGTTGCAGAGATTGGATATGTGGCAACTGAAGCTGGGGTTGCTATTGCGGAGGTTGGCTGTGATTCAGAATGGGCAAAGATGTAACTTTGCGCTGGCCTTGAATAAAAATAGGTCCTGCAGAGATGGATCCTTGCAGGCATGAAGTGTTGATCCCAAAGTTAGTTTGGATGGATTGCAGCAGCAACATAGTTTCAGAATAACTGTTGTTTGGTGGGATGGAAGGCATACTAGTGATCATAGGTGCACTTGGTTGCGAGTTTGTCATGCCTTGAGTAGATGAGGTGTTGGCTTGGGTTGGGTCATTGGTTTGATTGGATACAGTCTGCATTGATGTGGGTAAAGTCAATGATGGAAAGATTTTTGACACAACCGGTAATATCTGAGGAGTGGGAGTAGTGTTTTGACCTACGAGAGGGTTTTTGGGCCATCTAGTTGATATGCTAAATTCAACGGGGAGTTTGAATCCCTTCCTTATTAACATGGCTAAGTAATGTTCAGGGTTCCTCTCCACAATAGCGTCAACTACTTTGGTGGAGTAGGCATCTTGTTCCACATCTTCAATTTCTTCTTCTGTGATATCTTGAAAAAAGGCTGCCCCACAGGGTGGTTCAATGAATAGAGTAGGACTAGTGTTCACGAAGGGATCATTTTATTTCTCTATTTTTCAAGCAGGGAAACGGTTGATGTATGAATCATCTGGTTGAGTTCTAGCCATTGACCTTGTGTAACGTCCTCCATGAGGTGTTTGAGGCATAGTTTGGTCCAGGTTTTGTAACTAAAACAAGTGATATAAAGAAAACAAAGAAGAGGATCCTTTCTAAGACAAAGTCCGAGTTATGTTTTTGGACAAAGGTAATTCTAAGGACAAATTTTGATATAACTTGATCTCAAAGTGGTGATGATAAAAGATAGGATTTGCCGACCTTTGTCTTGGACAAAGTCAATTTGAAAAAAGATGATGATGTTTGATAAGATGAGATCAAGATACTTCGAGTCTGAGCTTTCAAACTAACAATGTTTTAGACAGTAATCGTGCTTTACAGAGAAAGAGTAATCTGAAATTTTTTAGAGATTCACACAATGTTCTTTACATTTTCCTAGGATAGACACTAGTTTTGGACACCAAATGAAGAATTCTTTCAAGGTTTTTAGGTTAGAACAGGAATATAATATCTCTGGTCAAAAATGTGGTACAATTTCACCGATTGCGATAAAATAAATGGTCGATTGTGGTAGTTTTATTACACACAAGGCTTTTGATTTGCAAAGATAGTTGACATTGACAACCCTAGACTTTAACACATTTGACTCATTTTGACAGGTTGAATGTTTTTTTTTGCATTTTTAGAAACTGATCAAAGGAACAAGCACAATAGACACTATGTTTTGAAAGACTAAGATTGTGTATGTTCTACAACATTTTTCAAGTTGCAATGTTATCATGAGGTCTCAACAATGAACAATCAGATTAATCTAGGTCAAATTGGCTTTAGAATACAATTTTATAGGCCCAATGATTGAATGTTCTTTAGCTTACACAACAATTGTCATGCTACTAGGACATGAAGGTCCACAATGTAGGTGCCCATGTTTTTTCCGTTTCCAAGTATTGTTGCCATGGAGTGAAGATCTCTTTCACTACACAAATACCGTGGGACACATATGTTGGGAAACTTGGGGGGAAATTCTGCAACCCCTTGCACTATAATAAGGTATCTGTTCAGAGGTAAAACAGGTTGGCCTCTAATTAATCAAGGTTGTAGTAAGGGTTTGTGGTGTCTCTCCAATCAGTTTGTATGTGTGTGACTCATTTAAGAGCATAGTTGATCACGTTGTCTCCTTAGGGATATTCACCCGATCCAGACTATCATCAACATGCCTCGCTCGAGCTTGGCTAGATAAGACAAAACTTTGGTTTGCACCTTGTTTATATACTAGTCGGAAGGATTTACCGGTTTAAGGTCATCCTCCAAGGAAGAAGCGCTTTCCCTGGACAGGCCTTTCTAAGAAAATAAAGGTTTGTAATCTAACAGTTTGTGCAAGTGCACCCAAAACTCAAGACATGAGGTAAATCGATTAAGCTCCAAATTTTGAAATGTGAACTAAGCTACACCACCATACAAGCACGGATGTCCAATTTTAAGCCCAAAAAGTAGGTGTTGATTGCTTGTTCAATTTTAAAGCACCAAACTAAAAGATTTTTTTTGCCTTTGTTCAATTTTAATCCTCACGTCAATTTTAAACCCAAATCTGAACTAAGAGGTGTGAGATGTTTTTGCAAGCACTGTTCTTTTTAAACCCAAATCGACAAATGAATTCCTTTTAGTTTGTGTTGTTTAAGCAAGTCAGTACCAAAAGGATTATTCACAAAAATGAGAATATGTGAAACTTTGAAAAAATGAAATGATGCTTACCAAAACTTACCCTCCTCTGTCCTTGATGACTCTGATCTAGTCTTGCACAGAAACCAAAAAGAATGTCAATAAAAAAGTAGATGGGCAGAAGACTTGGATATGATATTTGTAATATTTTCTACGATTGCGGCAATCTTCCTGCAACTACGGTAATCTTCCATTGATTGTGGTAATAAACTTGCAACTGTGGCAAAGTGCTGTCGATTGCGGTAATTAACTTGCAACTGCGGCAAAGTGCTATCGATTGCGGCACAAATCAGACAACTGCGGAAGACTTATCTCGATTGCGGAAAAATTCTTGCGATTACAGCATGGATCTGGCGATTGCGGCAAAATACTAGAAGTCAGAGACAAGAAAATGGACATAATGACTGTGAAAGTCTGCAATCGATTGTGGTATTAAACCAGTCGATTGTGGCATAGTATGGGCGATTGCGGCAAAATTCTAGCAATTACAAAATAGTACAGATGTCAAAGAAAAGTGTGATTTTTAAATTTACGACCGTACGGCCGTGGTTGATCTATTCATTTCTTCATCTGCAAGAGATATTTGTGTGTTTGATTCACGTCAGGTTCACCAAAATGTAAGCCTCTCTCTCTCCGGTCCCCACAGCTTTCCAAAGGTGGGGGTTAGTAGCAAAGGTTCACAAATGAATGCAAATCAAGTATACAATGACTACTAAATGAATAACAGAAATGTGAGCAATAAAATGTACAAGCAAGAGAAAGGAAGATAAATGAATGCAAACCCGACAATGCCTGAAGCTTCTATTGTTTCTCTCTACTCCTTCCGAAATGCTGTTCTTGATACTCAGTATTGGTGGGGCAACATCTATGACTTGAGAAGCATCGAGAATTTGATAATTGAAATGTGTGTGTGTGATCACAAGATGGCTTGAATGCTAGAACCAAACTGACGGAGTAACGGCGCACGAGAGCTTGAAATCCTAGATCCTTCAAATGGTTATGAAGGGTTTATATAATAGGAATTGGTGATGAAATGAACGGTTGAGATCAATCCCAGAGATGGGGAGATGAATGGTTGAGATCAAAAGGAACAAGAGAGATCCTCAGCAAACTCCACCTCTTCATTTGGTAAAGAGGAGATAGGGTTTGGTTAACTGAAGAGCTATTTATGAGTTACCTTTTTGAACTGAAGAGGTGGGTGAAGTTACCCATGTTGACTGGAGAGATGGGTGGAGTAACCCATGTGATGTAATTGGAGTTATCTCTTTGAAGATAAATGAGTATTTAATTTATTTATTTAATAATTGTTTTCAACATGTGAGATAATTGAATTCTTTTTTATTAA
>MU224346.1:1912108-1928238 GCA_018584345.1 Thuja plicata | reverse complement strand
GCAATAGAGTCAAGATCATTCCAATCTTATGTTCAACCTCAGAGATAGTTTTACAAGAAAACTTATCACTTCAAAGGTGTTATGGAATGTACATGCAACCTAAAACAAATTCACAGATATTTCAAAAAGGTAATACTTCTCAGATGACAGCCCAATTGACCGGGGCATCAACCAATAGAATTTAACCATGTAAAATGAGAAAACCAATTGAAAATATAGACTATGAAACAAATCAGGAAGCATGCACATCAAAATATCACTTTGAAGAAGTTCTATTGGTTTATCCGAGGGACTAATTGTAAAATAATAATGAAACTATTACACATGTGAAAGAAAAAGGACTTATCTTTATTGATTTTGAAAAAATAGTACATCTAGGTCCATGTTATACATGTTGATTAAAAACTATCCAAATATGTGAAATTGTATTATATTGTATTGTGTTTACATTTTACATTATGTATATATATGTGTTTGAGTGGCTTTCACACCTCCTTAAGGTGAAAAGACACAACCCTTATTATAAAAAAATTGGAAAAAACACTAAACTAACTAAAAAATAACTACCTAACTTTCGGATTTGGCTTTGGTAAAAAATCCAAAACACATCGTGAAAAGCTAATATTTTTTTTGGAGATAGGAAATTTGATTTCTCAAACTGGGTCATTTTTAGATTTTTTAAATTCGACCATCTTCAGCCTCTGTCGGCATCATCTTTGTAGAATTTTGAAATTCCAGCATTTTCTAAAGGCTTCGATTAGTTAGTTCTATTTATTTGTGTCATAAAGGTTCCTTCCTTTAATTTTTTTAGTATGGAGAAACTTGCTTCTTGATAATGGATTGGGACTTCTAAATTATCAAAATTTAGGGTACCACCAGCTCCAACACCTACTTTTTGGCTTGGCATCATATATACATGTGTTCACGAAGAATTCAAAATGGATAGTTATGAGACTACACATATGATGTTAATAATTTCAGCTTAGACTCCATATTTCTGATGTTACTCCCTGGTGCTCCATTTATTATGGGAACTTTGATCGCCTATATGTTATATGCTAGATATGGGAAGCTTGAGCAAGATATTGGCTTGTGTTATTTTTAATTAACGGTGTGTTTTCACACCATCATATTTTTTTTGGATTTTTTTCTTCCCCATCTTCTATCTCTTGGTATAGATGTTACAACGTTTCTGAGTTTTATTTGGTAATCCTATATCTTCATTATTAAATTATTCTTAGATTTCTATAGTTAATAAAATGCATGTAAAAACCATAGTATTCACTATGATACTAACATGCCTCATGTTAAGCCATAGCTTCGTGCGCTTGAAAATTCAAGATCTCCATATCTGATCACCCATTGCTTCTCTCTTCCCAAATCACACACATGATCAATTGAGTACTCCTGGTTGTACAAATTTTTTTGATTGCTTGAGTACCTACATGTTTTCTTGGCATCATATATACATGCACTCATGATGATATAGTTTTTACTATTATTTCATACATTATAGATTGCATTATAGATTTGCTTAAAAATAGAGGTAGTTGTTAATCCTACTTGTAGAAAATTTATGGATTTCTCCAACACTTACTTTTTTGGTTAACATCATATCACTTTTATAGTCAAAGCATGTAATATATCTATAGTTGATGATTGTATACTTTTTGTGATTGGCATTATTTTTTTCTATTTTATATGTCTATACCTCTTGACTTGGTTAGCCCTACTGCATTCAAAAATATAAGTGGAATACACCAAGGAGTACCACATGATGATGACCAATTATACTGATAAATTATGTTGTTCTATTGAAATTTAAAAAAACTACAAGCTAGAGTAGTTTATGAAAATAGTACTCCAGCTTGCACAGATTTTGTTCATTGTTCAACCACCTACCTTTTGGCTTGGCATCATATATACATGTGTTCACAAAGAATTCAAAATGGACATTTCTTAGACTACATATATGATGTTAATAATTTCAACTTAGAGTCCATATTTATGATGTTACTCCTTGGTGTACTCCATTTATTATGGTAACTTTTCTAACTGGTATGTTATGAGTAGGATACAAAATCTTCAACTAGACATTGGTGTGCTACTTTGCAGTTAACGAGAAAATGTTCTATTGTTTCTGATACTTATTTTTTCTATGGACATATGTGGGGGCCCATTATTCAATGTTTTGAAGTCTTTATTGTATTAGAATATTTTTTGTGTAACACTGTCCAAGGTGGACTTTCTATGGTTAGAATCTTGCTGGTTTCTTATGAATCATGATATTTGTATCAAAGGAGTTTGTTGCATAATGCTTTTAATATTTTATTGACTTTGATGGTTCCATTGAATAATGGAATCTCTAAATATTTTGATGGTATTATTTCTTTATTAAATCCCAGTATTACTTTCACTCAACGTTTATGCTTTCACTGTATTGAACAAGGATATATGCTACATTTTTTTTCAATTTATAATTTGATCAGATGTTTTTGCATGTTTATTTAGTAATTGTTTAGTTTGTCGTGCTCATGTTATAGTGGATGAAAGATATGGTAGGGTATCAATTGCAAATATTTTATGTGAAATAGGGGTAATAAATGTACTATTTTTATTCCTCCTGATTATCTTTGTTCTTTTAGTTTTATGATTCTCATCATTGGTTAAACACTCAACATTTTCCATTTATAATCAATACCATGAATCTCGAGTAAATGAAACCACATTTTGTAAATGTGAAGAGGGATTTTATAATGTGAGATCTGAGCCTTCAAGCTCTTTTACATTCACACCTAGTAGTCATCTTATATATCATTGAGGTTTTTATACCCGACTACATCTCCCATTACATTTTCATCAAAACTTTTCTTTATCTTTTGATATTTCTATCACTATTCAAGTGTACAAATTTGAGTCAAACTCATTGACCCATGTTTCATGAGTAGTATTTCATCCATGAATTTTCCATGCACAGATTACCTTGTGTTAGCTTCACTTAACAAAGACTAGATAGTGTAAGAAAAATAAAAAGAAAAATGGAGAGAGGAGCGGGAAATTTAAATGCAGGTGGGAAATAGTCTTCACACACGTCAGACTCTGAAATGGGAGGAGGTGATGGTGGAGCTCTAGCAGACCAAGGAAATGAAGACACAACAAACAAGGATGGGGGCCCACACAAAAGACAAGGGGATCCAGGAAAAGAAGAGGTGGGGTCTAAATCCTCATAATAGTCAGAGACCTCATATGGTGACAAGGAGGATTCTACTTGGCATCATCCTTGGTCAACTTTATTTGGGACTAAACCCATAGGCAAGTCCCTTTTTCTGGCTATAAAAGATCTATATGTTAAGGAAAAGGGAAAGTATGCTATTGCTTTACTGGATGAGCTCATAGACCATAATATTGCAACAATGTCCCTCACCTTCGTGGGAAAGTTTGTAGGCTCCAGGCCTAATATTGATGTTGTTAGATCCTTTCCCAAGAGAAAATGGAGTTTAAAGGGTCAAGTTGATATAAAAGCTATGGAAAGGGGTTTTTTATCTTTTGAGTTTTCGTGTCCTGAAGACTATACCAAGATCCTCTATGCAAAGGTGTGGGCTATAGGAAATCGATGCTAGCCCTGCAAAAATGAACCCCTAATCTGGACCTGAATGACTCATTTTATATGCAGGCTCCAGTTTGGGTTAGGTTACCTGAACTCCCTCTAGATTTCTGGCTTGAAGATGTCTTTGTGGGCTTAGCAAGCTCCTTTGGCGAGCTCCTATTGATTGACCCAGTGACAGTGGATAGAAGGTGCATCACCTATGCAAGGATCTGCATAGGTGTCAAAGAAGGGTAAGATATGCCAGAGGTCATAGAAATCCATTCAAAGTTAGGAAAACAATTATAGAAAATTGAATATGAAAGCATGCCTTTTGCTTGTTTTCACTGTAAGAAGGCAGGGCATATGGCAAGGAAATGCACAGCTCTCATAAAGGAGAAAGCTAAGAAAGACCAAAAGCTAGAGGGAAATTCTAAGGACCTTTCTACTGATGCCTCCATCTCGGTGAATCCCCATATTGTTTCACAGGTCTGGGGGAAAAAGGAATCTTCATTAGAGAAACCTTGCAAATAAGGGGAGGGGGTTGAATCAACTACTGTTTAGACTAAGGATCCAATAGAGAATACAATGACGGTGTAAAACTATTTGGAATTGCTGACTTTTGTGAATGCTACCCCTGTATCACAAGGAAGTATCCTGAAAGCCTCTGAAGAACTATGTTATGAGACTGAGTTTCCTCCTTCTCCCTCTTCGCTGGATCCTCGATCCCCAGAACCATCCTGGGAGATTGGGGTTTTTTTTCCAAGGAAGTAACTCCCAATGGGCGTATACCCTCATGAAACCCTAAAACCAGAGGGTTAGGAAAAGGATCTGGATGATATGCTAAACTCAGCTACTCCGGGGGGTTTCACCAAAATGGAAGCAATGTTTGCAAAACACAAAGAAGGCAAGGAGAGTGAATGGACTAAGGTGAGGAACAAAAAAATCAACAGAGATCCATCCCCGATATCTCTAGCAACAACTAGAAGAAAGAACAAAGCTGGTCTGCGAGGAATAAAGAAAACACCAGTGCGAAAATATTTGCACCAAATCTAGCAAGAAGAAGCCTAAAAGAATATAGCGGATGGAACTCAATAGACCATCCAAGTAGCCTGCACTCCAAGTTTTAAATGAATCTCATCTCTTGGAATATTCATGGTCTAAATAGACCACACAAGAAGGATGTAATAAGAAATATCATTAGAGATCATAGACCCGATGTTATGTTAATCCAAGAAATGAAGATGAAAATGGAAAAACTGGAAGGAATTAAATTCAGCAAGTCAATGAATAGGACTGTCATTAGCTTGGAAGGTGCTTCTGGAGGGCTGATGACTCTTTGGAACTCCTCTCTTTGGAATGCTAACATCGTCTATGAAGAAGGTAACATTATGATTCTTCATCTAAAAAATTTAAAAACTTATGACAACTGGTACATTATCAACATCTATGCTCCTAACTCTAAAAGTAGGCATAGATCTTACTAGGATAAACTTAGAGGCATTATTTCTTTGTTAGATTTCTCCAAATGTATTATAATGGGGGACTTCAATACCCCTCTAAAAGTTGGGGACAAATAGGGTGGGTTAAATCCATATACTAACAGTAGGCAGGATCTCATGGACTTTATAAATGATCTAACACTGGTAGATGTGGACCTTCAGGGGGCTAATTTCACATGGAGCAATAGGAGAACCAGGAGTGATTACATCCAAGTTTGGTTGTCTAGAGCCCTGATAACGACTAATTGGTTGAATTCCCACAACAGTAAACTTTCCACTCTGGTGAAAATTGGCTCCGATCATTCCCCCATCTCACTTGTCCTTGACCCGCTTATCAAACAAAGGCACTTTCCCTTCAGATTTGAAAGAATGTGGACCACCCATCCTAATATTAACTCTAAAATTCAGGAATGGTGGAATATCAAGATCCAAGGCTCAACAATGGTCAAAGTTGTCAAAAAACTCAGAAGTCAAGATTAATATTAAGATCTGGAACAAGAAGGATTTTGGGAACATCTTTGCCTATAAATAAAAGGCCATCTCAGACCTTGGCCAGATTCAAGATGAAATCCAGAGAGATGGGTATGATGAGTCAAATCTCACTCTTGAAAAACAAAAGCTCTCGGAGTACCACAATGTGATAGCCAGGGAGGAAATGTATTGGAAGCAAAGGTCCAGATCCATATGGCTGAAGGAGGGGGACCAAAATACTCATTTCTTTTACCTCTCAACTATGAGACACAAGGCTGCTAATATAATGACCAGCATTAAAAGAGGAGACAAAATAATGTAGGAAGACAAAGACATCTCTTCAACTACTATCGACTTGTTCAAATCCCTTATGTCTAAAGACCTTCACTTGTCTGAGCAGGACCAGGTGAATCTTTTGAACAACATTCCTTCTGTCATTTTAGAGCACCAAAATAAATCCGTGTGTGCTATCCCCAACATGGTTGAACTCAAAAAATCCTTGGACTCCCTTCCAGGTGACAAGGCCCAAGGTCCTGATGGATTCCCCATGTTCTTCTTTCACAAGTTCTAGAAAGTTGTCAAATTTGATTTGGTCAAAGAAGTGCAGGAATTCTTCAGATCCAAGAATCTTCTTAAAGAACTTAATGCAACCTTCCTCATGCTCATGATGAAGGTTCCAAGGGTGGATACCATGGATCATTTCAAACCCATCAGCCTTTGTAACTCTTTCTATAAGATCATTTCTAAAGTTATCACTATCAGAATTCTCATTGTGCTCCCCTCTATCAAAGCTCTCCAAAAGTCAGGTTTTTTACCAGGTAGGCAAATTTTGGACTCTATTATGTCAGTGCACAAGGTGATTCACTCCCTTGAAGCTGGGAATAGGGAAGGTTTCCTTCTCAAGATTGACTTATCCAAATCCTATGACAGGGTGAATTGGTTGCTTTTGATGAAAGTAGTGACAGCTTATGGGTTCAATGGTAAATTTGGCCTTATCATCTACCAACTTATCTCTTCGCCCTCATTTTTGGTTCTGGTTAATGGCTCCCCATCAACTTTCTTCAAGGATTCTAGGGGCTTGAGAAAAGGGGACCCCCTATCCCCTATTCTCTTCATCATCTTGGATGATTGCTTGGGCAGATCGATCTCAGCTCAAAAGATTGCTGGTGAACTGAAAGGCATCAAGTCATCCTCTGGTCAATCCATTTTCTCTCATCAACAATTCATTGATGATACCATCTTAGGTGGGGAAGCCTCAATGTCAAAGGCCAGGGTGGTTAGGAATATTATGGATTCTTACATTAAATCCACTAGGAAATCAATCAATTGGAACAAGAGTTCTTTATTCTTCATCAATACTCATGAGGCCAGACAAAGGAGAATGGCGTAAATTCTTGGTTGTGGTATTGGCTCCCTTCCTTCAACCTACTTGGGCCTCCCTCTTGGAGCTAAACCCCTGGAAGAGTTATGGAACAAACTTATTGATAGATTTAACAGAAAATTGGCTCGGTGGAAGGGCATCACTCTCAGTCAAGCAGGCAAGATCCAAATTGTTAAGTCCACTCTCCAAAACCTCCCCACCTATGCCCTTAGCCTATTCTCTATTCTTTCTAAACTGGCGGAAGCCCTAGAGAAAACCCAAAAAATATTTCTGTGGACAGGAAGGGAAGAGAATAAACACATCCCTCTGATTGCGTGGGAAAAAGTTTGTCTTCCTACAAGGGAAGGAGGTCTAGGAATCAGAAGGTTAAGGCACTTCAAGCCAAAAATATATGGATGATTTTTCATGGGAAAGGGGAATGGCGTGATTTTTATGAGGAAAAATACATGCCTAATGCCTCTCTGAATGAATTCTTTGAGAATGAAGATATCCCGAAAGGGTCCTATATCTGGAATGGTCTTCTTAATGCTAAAAAGTTGGCTAAGTCTAAAGCGAAATGGAAAATTGGTAGCGGCCACAATATTATCTTGTAGAATGACAATTGGATCATGACTAAGCCCCTAAAAGACATTGAAAATTTAAATCAATGGAAGGAGGTTTGCACCTTTCTTTTTGGGGACAGGGTGGTCAATTATAGAGAGGGGAAATCCTGGGTGAACCTGGCTTCTATTTCCCTGGATCTAACACCGTTAAACATGGCCCTCAATGCTATCTCTCTTTCCCATAATCAAGATACTTTGATTTGGGAAGACTCTCCACAAGGGTCTTTTACTATTGCCTTTTCTTACTCTACCCAATTTAATCTGGGAGCCTTTCCTATTTGGGCAAAATCTTGGTTACCTGGCCTCATCCCAAAAATCAATGTGTTTTTCTGGCTTTTTCTCCAAAACTGTATCCTAACTATCGATAACCTTGTCAAACGTGGCATCCCTATCCCCAACAGGTGTGTTCTTTGTCTGTTCCATGCGGAGTTTGTGGATCATCTTTTCATCCATTGCCCCTTTGTTAGTTTTGTTTGGCATTTTTTCATGTCACTCTTTGGCCTCCATTGGTGTTTCCCTGCCTCTATGCAAGATCTATTCTCTCAATGGACCTGGCCCTTCAAAAAAACTGCATTCCACAAAATCTAGTCCTGGGTGCTCCCTCACCTCTATTGGAGCATATGGAAAGAGCGAAATAATCACATCTTTAGAGAATGTAGTGCTAACCCAAAAATCATATTTGAAAAAATCCATCATGCTCTGTTGGAAAACTTAGTTTTGTGTGGCAATATTAATCCTTTTGCAGGTGTTGGTATAGCTGATTCTTCAGAACCCAAGAAGACCATGGATATTAGACAGAGCTGCTCCTGGTGTTGTCCACCGGAAGGCTGGTCAAAAGACAATTTTGATGGCATGGCCAAGGGAAATCTAGGGAAGGTGGGAAGCAAAGGCATTATTTGAAATTTACATGGTCAGGGTATTGTTCCCATCAACTGCCCGCTAGGCATTCAAACCAACCATTTTGTGGAAGCCAACGCCACCCTCCAAGTGACAAAGTTAGTTGTTGACCTGGGTATTAAACAACTACGGTTAGAAGATGACTCCCAAAACATTATTAAATGCCTTAAAAATCATCACTCTCCTTCGTGGACAATTGCCAACATGATTGAGGAGACACAGAGCCTATTGAATACCTTTGAAAGGGTGCATATTAGCCACGTGTACATAGAAGGCAATCATGTTGCCTACTGTTTTGCCAACTGGGTGGTGCGAAGTGAAAGGAACATATGATGGCTTTGTGGAGGAGATCTTCCACGTGAAGCTTTAGATATTATGGATTATGACCGAATCCATGGGAATGAGGGACACATAGAAACTAATCATGATAGTGATAGCTCAGAAAGGTAATGGCGTCGCCATAAATGGTAAGTACGAGACAGTATGGAAGGGTAATAACTAAAATCAAAGCTTGCACACTTTCTGGGTTCTCAAAAACAAAGATATTACTTCCAACTCAAGGCAACACAAAAGATCATTTTGAATTCATTTGGCAAAAATTGGTTATAGCAGAGATTTTCCCCTGTTTGAGCATTATCCTCACGCGATGGGCAGAGAAATACATAAGGGAGCCTGCAAAGGATAGTAAAAAATGGCAGAGGTGGGCCAAAGTTTGGAAACCTCTACATAACGGTGGGATCACTACCTTTATTGAAAGGCTGCATGGCTAGAAATAGTCTGTTACTAGATTGTTTGTCAAAAACTGGAATGAAGGTAGCATCGAGATTGAGGGAAGAAAGTTTATGGTGAATGAGGAGGTCATATCTGCGGTCATGGGGATGCCTATTGTTGGAAAAAAATTCTACAGAGACTGAAAGATCTCATACACTACAATCAACGCATATGTTAGCAATAAGGAGGAAAAGAACAAACTCACCAAAGTCAGAACCCACTACCTACCTAACGGGATGAATATTCTGTTGAGGTTTGTTCTCTGGGAAATTATCTACTACATCACCCTCGATACCAGGTTTGATAGAATCCGCACATACCATTTTGTAATTCTGAATCATTTCAACCATGGTATCAAGGTGTCTATTCCCTTTTATTTATATGCCTCTATAAATGAGAACATTAATGGGTATAGCGAGAAGGCTATTTCTAACCCTACCCTGCATGAAGGGCTTCTTCTGTTGATCTATGAATACTTTAAGGCTCAAATCCTAGGCAAGGACATCGGTCAGAAAGAGGAGGGGGAGATCTCAGGGTTTGATTATATGCCCTTAAATATGGAGGACAGTGAGGGCATGCATTCTGATGACAATGAGGAGTATGTAACAAAGAAGAACTACCAGGGCTCGTCATCAAAGAAGAGGAAAGTTATCCAGAAGAAAGTTAAAAAAGAGATCACGGTTACCCCCAAAAAATAGAAAGCTATGATTATTTCCTCGGATGAGGAATATGATGAGAATGAGGAAGGTATGGAATCGGAAGGAGAGGAGGAAATAACTATTGGGAATGGCAAAATGAGGAAGCATACTATGCCTACTAAACTCCAAAGTAGGAAGGAGAAAGATAGGGAGGTGAGCGTTGAGAGGAACTCCATGGAGGACAAGATAGGAAGAGCTTCCCCTGTTTTAGACTCCACACCCCAAAATTTGGGCGTGGACCAGGAAAAATATTTCAGCAAGTTATATGGCCGACAAGGGAAGGATTGTTGGGTGGAGAGACTTCAACATTAAGTCGGCCAAAATTGGTATCACTAGAGAAATTATAAACCCCAAAGTCAAACAAAGTGAAGGCAGGCAGATTAAGGTGGAAGAATTTACTGACCCCTTAATGGTGGTGCTAAGCGACAATACCATGGAATTTGACCTCAACCTACTCAACAACACCAGAAACAGCATGTTAGATAATTACAAAGAAATCAAATGGCTCTATAGTGAAGTTGAGGACCTCAAAAATATGGTTCGCGGAACCAAGAAGGAGAAAAGGGATGGCGAGGAAGAGGAATAGAGGAATTTGAGCATCCGTGTCAAGCAGATGGAGGACAACATGACCAAGGTGGAAACCACTCTCAAAAACATAGTTGAACAAAGCTATAACATCCTCAAATAGACCAGAGAACACACCAACACCATCATTGAGAAGCTGGAGGAGGGGATGGACGTGACAAGCAATGAGGTTGATACCGATTAGAACACAGATCAGGGACCTGGCAAAAGAACTAGGGCCAGACCAGGAAGACTAAGGAAAAGGACGAGGAGAGTACCATCCAGAAAATCAAGGAATTGGCAACCAACATGGAGCTCCTTGAGGCCAAGGCGGCCACTCTTATGGTGGACCTTTCTTAGGGCCTCTTGGGTGTTTATGCTACTTTCAGGTTTTATTTCCTTTTTTAGAAGCTGTAGATGTTCTTTTGTTCTGGCCTTTTAGGCCTGCTCTGCTCTTTTCTCCAAACTCTCTTTTGCTATTTTTAATGTTTTATCTCTAAAATACTTTGTTTCAGGTTTCAGGAACCCTCTAAAACCTGTTTTACTTAATAAAAAACAAAGTAATGTCATGAAATTTTTTTATGTGTCGACAATGACTTTGAAGTTATTACTCGCAAGAGTGTAGGTGAGACAAGGTTCAACTCCATTTCAAACAATTGGGAGTGCTCAAGAAAATGAGTCTACTCTAATATACCCTTTTCGGGCCAGGAATATAACAAGGACAAAGCATGTAGAGAAATGGAGATAACAAAGAAGAAATTAGTCACGTGCGAAATGCACATGGAAAAAAGTGTAGTGGAGTAGACTCATCTTTCCCAAGAACTCCCAATTGTTTCAAGCTAAGAAGTAATGGGAGGAATTGTAAGTACAATGGGGAAAAGTTACACTCACCTACACTCCTGCGAGTGACAAATTCTAAGTCATTGTTGACACATCAATGATTTTCATGACATTAGCTTGTTAAGTGCAGCTAACACGAGGAAATTTGTGCATGTCAAACTCATGGAAGAAATACTAATTATGAAACATAGGTCAATGAGTTTGACTAAAAAAACTATACACTTGAATCTTGTTAGCAATATCAAAGTTTGACATGCCCCCAACTGTAGATGCCTCTACATGCATTTTAATGTGTGGTCAGGACTAAAAGTCTCAATCAAAACTATACATATGGTTTCCATAATGTGCAGTTAGAACTTTGCATTTACATTTTGTTTAGATTCATTATATCATCAAATACAAAGCATTTTCATTTTGTACTGTGATTGACAATAGTCATGTTGCAATCTGATTTGAGATGTTGTCTACATTAGTATGTTTCTTTTTATTGTAATTATAATTAGTATGAATGAAAAAAACAATCAACTAAACAAAATGATATGTTGGAATGACAGTGCAATTTTTGTTGATATAGCATCAATGACTTCAAACAATGGGCCTATATGTTAATGTAGTGCTGGATCCTACGTGTTGAAGATGTCACACACAAAAAGTAATCCTGGGTGTCAATTTTGGAGTTTCCCAAATAGGAAAAAGGTCGTTAATGGAAATATATGTTATGTTTATAAATAATGTTACAACTAATCATTTTAGGAAGAACTTATGTAGATTTAGTATTGCACGGAAATAGTGGATGTCAATACTTTTGGTGGGTTGATAAAACTCCATCTACATCTACCCCATCTACATCTATATCTAATGTAGGAAATGAGTGCAACTTGTGCCAGGCTCAAGGGGCAGCTAGTGCCACGGAGATTGCTTCAATGGCGAAAGCAGAAATCATGTTTTTGTGATGCCTTTTTTGTGTTGTAATCCAACTACTTTGTTGGGACCATACGTGTAAATATGGTTAACAGAGAGCTATTCTGGATACTGACACTTTTTTAGAGTTTCATGTAGATACGTTGGACATATTTTGGTAAAGTCGTGATTTCTTTGTTGTTTATGTCTTGGTTATGATTTTCTATATAATTTTTTCAAAAAAAATTAAAATTAACCTTATTGAAAAATAATTGAAAAAATTAAAAAATTATTACATTTTTAAAAGATAAACTTGCTTATGATTTTCTATATAAAATTAAATAAAGTAAAAATAAACTAATGAATAAATAAATTATTAAAAAATGAATTGTTAAATTCGTAAATATTAAAACAATTCAAAAAAAAAAAAAAGTCATAATCAAATTCCAATTCCAGTTTCAAAATGAGGAACCAAATAGAGGAAATGCATCTTCTCGCTCATATTACGGGTCAACCAAATAGTCTAAACTATATTCTGAAAATGGAAAACCGGAATATCAAATCCATGATTTGACCATTTCCAACGTTTGATCATATTCGACATTTCCTAATTCCCGCAATCAAATGGGTCCTAAGCGGTGACAAATCTATTTATTGTGGTGGGATGGAAATTGGAATGTGGAAAAGTAGTGGAAGGAGACAAGAGGACACGTTAATTTTGAATATAGTGACATAGGAAAGATCGTGAACAAGATTATTGTTCATATCCGCATTCTCCAGAACTGAAATGTTGAAGAGCTTCTCTAATCCTTCACTAATCAAGGCTGAAACACTAAACAATGTTGAAATGCCCAAAATAAAAATAAAAAGAACATAAGACTTGATATTATTAGAATAAAATATGTTATTTTACATAGATAGAGTTCACATAGACGTATCTTTGTGTGCCCCAACATAGCCAACCTACTAACAAATAGACCCCTGACGAGTGGCAGTCAACACTAACCTATCCCAAGATGGCATAAATGCGTCAACTCCAAAACTACCTCCAGCATGATGTACCTAACTACCTCCAGCATGATGTACCTTCCCATCAAGTTAATGTCAATCAAGCCCAAAGCACCCATCTCAAATCAGCCATAATGTATACATCCCTTGCGCAGCGAAACCCCAATCATTATTTCTCCATATGCTCCAGCCATCAAAACCTGTAGTATATAACCTGTAAGAGACACTTTGGAGATATCAGAAAACTCTGACAGAATTCCCAACACAATTTAATTTTTAGAAGTAGCTAGAGAGACCTCTTTCTCTCCATTTAAAGGATTTTCGAGAGAACTGGCTAATTAGAGTAGCATGAATTGGTAATCTCAGAAGGCCCCTCGTAGACCCCATAACTGGAAATTAAGTCTGCAACACAATTAAATTCTCTATATATATGAGCAATTGAGTAGTCCCCAATTTCCAATAGTAAATCCTTTGCCACACATCCAATTACTTAATTTCCAGTTTGGTGTGTCGTCCTTAATCATAGCTTGAACAAAAATATGTGAATCACCTTCAATGCCCACATTTTGAATGTTGTTCTCCTTGCACAGGTTCAGACCCAACACCAATACTTCAAATTCACCTTTGTTGTTAGAAACCACTCCCAATCTTTTAGAGGAGGCCCAAACACATAAACCCTCCCAATCTCTAATAATATAACCAGCAACATCCAATCCCAGGTTGCCCTCAGCAACCCCATTAAAGTTTAATTTCCATCTATACAATATTGGGCACTTCCATGTCACTAATTTATGATAGGTTTTATCAGCACATGAGAGAAAAATTGGCCTTTGGAGATCCCTCCACTTCTTTTGAATCCATTAATCCCAATTGGAGAATTTTTGTATCTTTTCTGATTCAGACGTTACCGTTCGCAACCTCAACAACATCTTTCCTTATTTTACTTAATAAATTTTCTACAGATATTTCAGTATTTTAGTTCCTTCCATAGATTCAAAATGATAAGGGAAGGAGTAGTTATCCAAATCAGTGCCCATAAAGATTTCCTATAGAGAATGAACCAGTAAAGCAAAAATTAGAGTAAACACCTTTGTCGCGGACATTGAGATGCAAATTCACGTGACAAAAATATGTAATCTGCAGATTCAGATTCTTTCTTACATAAAACACATTTGAAAGGTCCAACAAAACCAACACTATTTAATATATCCATAGTCAAATACCTTTTGTGTAAAGCAACCCATAAAAAGGCCCCTGCCTTGGGGAGAACCATTGTGTCCCAACGCAATACGGAAGGCCAATCAGTAGACATCATATTTTCCTCTTGAACTCTATACCCAAGCTTGACCGAGTACTCCTGGGTTTGGGCCCCACACCAAATCATCTCATCCTCAAATACACAAGGAACACATTTACTTTAATTTCTGTTTATTACTTACTCTCACAATTCTTTATTAATGTATTTTATTATTAAAAATAATTTTAAATAGTGGTATTTTTTTACTAAGGTTAGTAAAAAATAAAAAATTAAAATTAAAATACAATTGTAATATATGTATTTTCAATAATCTATGTAGGTAAGTTTAAATAATACATTTGTGAAAGAAAATATAAATAAGTTAATTAATGAAAATTATTGATATAATAGGAGTTGGTCATTCATGGTAATCTAATTTTTACATTACTAATTTCTTTTACCTTTGATTAGTATCATCATTACCATATTCATCATCTAGAGGTTGATTAACAAACTTGCAAAAAGAAAGATATAATAGCAAAATAGAGATAGAGATAGAGGGAGAGACTGGGAGAAAAAAATGGAGATGTAGATATTTAAAGGTATAGGAGCAGGCTGATGGAGAGAGATGGATGTAGAGAGGGAGGGAGATGTGTTTAGATATGGAGGGCATGGAGGAAGATAGAGATAGAGATGAATACAAAGTGAGAGGTAGAGGGCTTGTACACCATTCTGTACAATATTTCTAACAGTAGATTTTGTCTACGTTTAGCCTATCCAGTATACTATGTTTAATACAAAATTCTTCAAGCAATTCTTAGTTTTCCGGATTAGGGACATCTGAAATTATTTCTCTTGCTCTGCTTTGATTTTCCAAACCTAAATTCGGTAGATCAAAGAACAGAAAAAGATCTGAAAGGAAAATTCTCCACAATGGAACTAAAAGCTATGAGAACCTTCGTTTGTAAGGGTTGTGATTTTGCAGGCAAATACCCTCTATATTTATGAAACTTAGTTTTGATCAGAACCAATATAGTTTTTTGTCTTCTATCTATTGATCTCCTTGAGGCCTGATTCAAATTTCGTTATCCCAACCCCTTATTGTTGCTTCTTCTATTGTAGTTTATATGAACATCTAATCCCTCTATTCTATCTCCATCTTTCTCTAAATTTTTAAATACTCTAGATGGGGAAGTGTTGGGCACCTATTTCATAGGTTTGGAGGGAAAATCTGATTAAGAGATTGGTGAGTGCATTTTTGTGTATCTAGTTGGTCGCAATCCCATCTATGAATGCATCAATTGTAGGAACATAAGCACATACTGATTTTGTTGTACTTGCTTGGACATGCCTTCCTTATCTGTACTAGGAGCTTGTAGAAAACATCCTAGAGCTTCACACTCATGTTTCACAATATGAAAAGATCTACCTACCATTTGACATAGATAGAATCCAATGCAACTATTGAGTTATAGTTTATATAGATTAGTCCAATGCAATTGTTGAGTTATAGTTCATATAGAATAGTCAAAATTCTTAAGGGCTTTATATTTTTTGTTGGAGTGTTCTATAGATTGAGATATAGAAGGGTAAAGAGAGAGAAAAAGAGGCAAGGACAAAATGACAGACAAGAAGCCAAAGATAGAGATGAGGATGGATATGAAGGAAAGGGATAT
>MU224346.1:1884301-1894389 GCA_018584345.1 Thuja plicata | reverse complement strand
TGTTAGATTTCTTTCAAGTTCCTTGCCATACTTGAGAGAGAAGGTTGAAGTGTTCCTTATCTGCTATAAAAAGCCTTGTAACTTGAAGGATAAGTCAAGGTATAGGCCTACCAGCCTTGGTTTTGCAAATCCAGAATTGCAGAAGTTCCAACCTTGCCTTGGTTGTGACTTGTTAGTTGTCCAAATAACTTGGGTTTCCCAACATTAGATTGGCAAGTCCATAGGAAATCCAATCTATCGATTTGAGCACCAATAGATTGGTGACCCTGCTAGGGACTTGTTCAAAAGAACATTTTTGTATTTTACCTTGAAGCTCTGGTGATATATTTAAGACTCTACTGGGAGAAAAGAACTCAAAAGACAGTAAGTATTTTCCTTATGATAAGAAGGTGGCGACTCTATTGAACAAAGAATTTTAGTCAGTGACTCTACTGAGGGAGAAGACTTAGAAGGAGATGGTGGATTGTTTTTTCAAATATATCCATCATTTCAAAGAAAGCCTTTTATTCGATATGGTATCAGGCCATTGGATCTTAGGAGATTTCAATGCATCCCAAATAAGTTACCCCCTAAAATTTCACAACTTCTACCAAAGTTCCATGGAGAATGGGATGAATCGACACTACAACACTTGGATGCATTTTATACATTCATAGAAGAATATGAGGTTTCTACAGAGGATCAGGTGATGAGGCTATTTGTCAGAATGTTAAAAGATAATGCCAGACAAGTATATGAATCACTACCCACACAATCCATCTCATCATGGAGACAGTTTGAGCAGTGGTTTCTTGATATATTTCATGATGCCAGTGGTGAAGAAGAAAACAAGTGTTATGAACAAGACATGTGCTATGAACTGGAAAGAGAGCCAAATCATATTTTGGAGGAAGAATCTTACATGTCCCCTTTGGATACATTCTTCAGTTTGGAAAGATATAAAGGTGAACCTGCACTACATTTGTTCATGAGAATGATAAAGATCTATTAGGAAATACCTTCAGATATCAGGCCTCTAGGAAGGGAATTAATGGATAAACTTTGTGAGTTAGGAATCTACCATGATTCTGAACTACTAGCTTTTCTTGAGCAAATATGTGAAGTATTGAGGGAAGAAAAGAATGATGACATAGAGGAAGAAAATCCAAATCAGATTGAAGTAGAATCTGTATGTAGTGAGATTTGCATGGAAACGGGTATCAATGACCATGATGATGAGGAAGAAGATCTTCTCAGTGCAGAAGAAATCTCATATTTACTAGACATGGAATATCAAAAACATGTTGAGAAGAGTGGTCAAATTTTTTTCTCAATGCACCATGATAATCAAGTTGATGGATCAGTACATACTCAAGGGGTACTAGATGAAGAAGATGATAAATTTCAAGAGTCAAATAATGGAGATGAAATAGAACAACATACGCCATATGAACACGAAGAAGTTTCAGATGAAATCTCTCATGGAGATCATATGGCCGAGTTCTCTATATTCTTGAATCCATTATTTGAAGAATATTTTATATGCAATCAAGTCCATCAACACCGTGATAAAGACAGTGAGCCTAGTGATCATTTTGAAGATGATGAAACTCAAAATATGTATGGGGAAGTGTATTTAGAAAGTGAGACATGCATTATTTCATCCTATGAGCAGAAGTTGTATCAAGCATGTGAAGATGAGATGGAATCAAACAAACATAATGAGGAGAATGTGTTGAAGATTAGTTGTAAAAATTATCCGAGTATCCTATCTGATCAAATTCTCGATAAGAAGGAAGTTCCTGAATGTGATTTATCTCCAAATCCTTTTTGTGAAAAGAAAAAACATCTTGAGTATAGGGAAGATTGTGTATGTAAAGGCATCCAAGCATAAGATCTTAATCTAGTTACTTGTAGGGATGATCAAATGCATGGGGATCTTCTATTTAGAAAGGACTACAGTGCACCTGCTGACTTTTCTAAAGGTAAACAAAAGTCAAAGCGTGCTAATAAAGCAATGAATGTTGTCCATGAGAATGGTGACATCATATTTAGGAGATCCAAAGTATTACATGATCAAAATTATGTGTTTGATAGAGGAAAGTAGCAGTGTTCACTTTTTGGGGGGGAGGCCTGGGGCCACCCAATTTCACTTTGCATTAGATTAAGTGTGGATACTTGGTCTGCTTCTCCAGAGATAGCTGGAATCTTGCTAAGCTCAAAGGGAGCATACGTCCCCTAAAAGAGCCACTGGTGGTACCCTAAATTTTGATAATTTAGAAGTCCCAATCCATTATCAATAATTATGTTTCTCCATAAAAAAGGATCAAAGGAAGGAAGCTTTATGACACAAATAAATATAACTAACTAATCGAAGCCTTCAAAAACTGCTAGAATTTAGACCTGCTACAAAGATTATTTCGATAGAGGAAATCAAATTTCCTATCTCCAGCAGAAATATTAGCTTTTCATGAGGTGTTTTGGATTTTCGACCAAAGCCAAATCTGAAAGTTAGGTAGTTATTTTTTAGTTAGTTTATTACTTTTTCAAAAAATAATTTGTAATAAGAGTTGTGTCTTTTCACCCTAAAAAGGTGTGAAAGCCACTCAAACACATATATATACATAAGGTAAAATGTAAAGGAGATAATACAATATAATACAATTTCACATATTTGGATAGTTTTTAATCAACAAGTAGAACATGGACCTGGATGTACTATTTTTTTCAAAATCAATAAAGATAATTCTTTTTTCTTTCACATGTGTAATAGTTTCATTATCATTTTACAATTAGTCCCTCGGATAAACCAATAAAACTTCTTCAAAGTGATAGTTTGATGTGCATTCTTCCTGATTTGATTCATAGTCTATATTTTCAATTGGTTTTCTCATTTTGCATGGTTAAATTTTGTTGATTAAGGCCTTAGTCAATTGGTCTGTCATCTGAGAAGTATTACCCATTTGAAATATTTTTGAATTTGTTTTAGGTTGCATGTACATTCTATAACACCTTTGAAGTGATAAGTTTTCTTGTAAAACTGTCTCTGAGGTTGAACGTAAGATTGGAATGATCTTGATTTTATTGCCCATGGTAGAATAAGGCACTGGTCTAATCATTATTTGGATTATAGTTATTCAGTTCATTGTTTATAGTTTTGTGCTATTTTATCTATCTATTCATTTCAAATTACATACACATTTACTAAACATTCTTTCAATTAGTTAAAGTATTTCAGTTTACAGTTCACAATATATTGTTTTCTATTAGATTTATTTCAAGTTCCTTGCCATACTTGAGAGCGAAAATTGAAGTGTTCCTTACCTACTATAAAAATCCTTGTAACTTGAAGGATAAGTCAAGGTATAGGCCTACCAGCCTTGGTTTTGTAGAGCCAGAATTGCAGAAGTTCCAACCTTTCCTTGGTTGTGACTTGTTAGTTGGCCAAATCACTTGGGTTTCCCAACATTGGATTGGCAAGTCCATAGGAAATCCAATCTGTCGATTTGAGCACCAACATGAGCTATGTGGGTCATTGTTTTTCAATGTATTTTGAAGATATTATGAATCACGGGATGAAGGCTTCACAACACTGGATTTGGTCTGATGGTTGTGCATGTAAGTACATGTACTTCAATTCATTTTCATTCTTATTTAATTAAGTTAATTTATTTGTACTTTTAAACATGTATATATTAAATGATAACATGTATGTATGCATGTATAAATTTATCTTGCAGGACAATTAAAATCTGCAAAAGCCTTTAATTGGCTAGCCATGCAACATGTTAAGTTTTTGTGGAACTTCTTTGAAAGTGGGCATGGAAAAGGAGAGCACAATGGAGTAGGAACATGTGTGAAGTGTGCACTTAACCAACATGTGTTGGAATGATAGAAATGTTTATACTGAGAGGGGAGGGGTGAAACAGTACCCTTAAAATGTTTCAAAACAAAATCTTGTAAACATATACTGTATTAACTGACTTAGTAGTTCACTTTCATCATACATGAAATACCATTGTAGAAATGTAAATGCATGCAATCAAAACAATAAAACCTTCATGAAACACAAATACACATAACACATATATTTTGGTATTGCAGAAACCCTTGTTAGAAGGTAAAAATTGTGGTGGGGATGGAACCCACAAAGCTTCACTACTGCAATAATAAAGTAGCCTATTAGAGCTTACAAAGATTGATCACTTGTGGTGTTCTTAGCATGTTACCAGAGTAATAATAAGACTTGTTAGATGTACCTTGTGAAAGGATTTAGCAACACAATGTATGTGTACACTTGGTTAGGAGATTTAAACAAAGACGATTACGTCTACTTTGTTAGGATATTTTGAGTCTGTTACAATTATTAGAGAGTAACAAGAAATTGTGACATGAATAATATAATCTCAATATTGTTGATAATAGATCCTTTAAGTTTAATAAGTTTATCACCTTGTTGTGATAGATAATACCTTTCGTAGTGAACGGTATCCTTGTGTCTGTTCTGAATAAATTGAATGCTTCTTTGAAATTCTTATGGTAAAACCCTTGTCTCCCCTTCAGATGTCCTTAGAGATGTGGTTACTTGATCATACTTCAATCATTACATTTCAAAATAACATCTTGACATTCATATATCAAATTGTTTGACCTAATTAGGGTCTTACAATATCTTAGAAAACCTAAGCTCAATGGTTTACAAAATTTACCTTGATCATCTATACACATAAAAAATAACCAATAAATGATTACATTCACAATTAATGTCCTCCTTGATCTTGGTAATTAGTTATCCACCTCGGAAAAAAATTATTACCTAGAATGATGTGCCATTAAAATTTTTTTATAACTGCTGGTTCACTCGGTGAATATTGTCTCTCTGTGCTCGATGTATGCTGCTCAGTAAATCTGTTTCTCGGCCATCTTTGTACTCGATTAGCTCTGTGCTCGGTCATCATCACCGACTAGACTTTCTTGACTGTGTTTACCGATTGGAAAATTTGAATACTAATGACAACCTTCAAACCCATATGGAGTAACAACATGAAATTGTAGGTATAAATGGTGTTCAGTGTATATATATATATATATATATATATATATACAAACCTATGTCACACTTTAACAAAGGAAGAGGACCACGACATGCAAAATTGTTAAACTTTAACGACATAAAAGTGACAATTTGTGTTTAGAATTTGAAAATGATGTAAACTAATGAAATGTGTAAAATTGGATGCAGTTTATGCCTATAATTTTTTAAATTTTTTTTGAAAAAGCATTGACCTAGTTTTTTAATTTTTGAAGTCCATTTTTTAATTACTCAAAAAATGTTGAAAATGTAAGGTCTAGTTCCCTCCAACTTAATATATGCAAATAATCTTTTTTTCTTCTGATTTCATAATATGTTTTAGATGACATGTACAGCTAGTGCATAAAAAAAGAAAAAGTGGTTTTCAGTATTTATATTTTTTTTAATATAATTATTCAAAGTCGGAGTTACCCGAAATTAACAATTTTTTTCTCCCTCCACATTTTCCCTAGAAAATTTAAACCAAATACAAAACAAATTACATATTCTTGAAGAGGAATCTCTCCTCTAGTGTTAAATATAAGTTGTAAATTATTTTGACATGATTTGCTTTTTTTTTTAAATTTTTTTGGAACAAGCGTGTTCTTGAATGTTAAAATACCTACTTGGAGTTTTCTCAACTTACAATATAATATATGTAAATAAAACACCATAAAAATTATATGACCATAATCTAGACTCTGAGCTCTACAAAAGGGTATTTTTATATTTTTAAACAAGTTGAATTGTGATGTGGAAAAAATCCTCCAAACACACCTTTTTGTAAAATCTCATTTTTTGCTTGTGTTGCTGCCACATGGGATGGCACATAGATGCTTTCGGCCGGACCTCGTTTAGCCAAAACTTATGCCAACCAAACATGGTCGCCATGCGACCACGACCCTTTATGTCATATATTAAAGAATTTTTTTAAAAATAAAAAATATATAATTTTCTATATTGCAAATTAAAATAAAGTTTTTTTTGAAGAAAATCATTTTTTTAATAGTTTTTAAGTGTATTTTTTGGCATTAAAGGACAACTACGAATTAAAATTATCAAGTAGGTTTGTATTTTTTATAATTTTAGTTTTTTATTTTTTATTTTTTATTTTTTATTTTTTATTTTAAAGGCAAAAATGGCAAAGCCATTAGATTTTTTATTAAAATAAAGCTGTTTCAAAAGCTCATGAGGGAAAGAAAACAACAAAGAAAACCCTCAATCCTTGCCATATACAAAGCCAAAAGGCAAAAACTACCAGCACTTAAAGAACCGAGAAGCACATACACATCAAATGCACATTACAAAAGATAGAAAATAGGGAAATATGCAAAGGAGGTGCATAACGAGCCATCAAGTGATCCTCTGTACAAAAATCCAGTAGGAGACATGCAAAATAGGGGAGGCAGTGTATGAAAGTCCAACACTATCATGTGTACCTTACCCGTAGAATAGGCAAAATTTTGATTTTGTCATGTAGCCACCGAAACTACCTGATTATCCTCTTCTTCCCTTTCGGCCTGGCATTTCCACCCTGTGCATTTGATGAAAATGTCGGTGAGACAACTGAGGGAGAGGACTCATCAACCCCATTATTCTCCACAAAGGCTAAAATAACTGAGAGACGCTCGAACAACAGAAATACATTGGCAACCATGCCACTAGGTAATATGTCCATGAACTTGATAATTTCTCTACGTAACAGGGCTTGGTCACGTCCTTGTAGAGTCAACTTTAATATGTCAAATAGCCTAGCACATTCTCACTTTTCCTCAAGATGGTGTGGTTGAAACAACCCTCCAATCCACGCCTTGGACGAGTGTAGGTTATACCCTTTCAGTGCAGAGAATAAATCCTTTTCTAGTACAAAATCAGGGTAGAGAACTTTTCTTGCCATCTGAATGAGGAGTTTAGAGTCTGGGAGAAAATCATACCATGTTGACAAAAACACTAAAACTACCTGACTGTGATATATATGCTGAGGGGCGTCCGGTAGGAGGATGCCATCCCCGATGATCCCTTTAATTGCATCCGCCACTTCATTCCGTAGGGGCCTGAAGGTGACACGCATGTGCCTATCTAGATACACCTCCTCGATTGGTTGTTCCCACTCCTTAATCTCCAGACAAATTCTAAGATTTAGCTCTCGGTAATCCATATCTAGCACCCTTTTGAAGGCAGTTTTGAAGCTTAAACAGGAGCAGGATACTAATGGTTTTGTTAATGGAAATTCCACCCGTCAGTGTTCATATATGACCATTGTGAAATGATGTGTTGGATCCCCCAACATGAAATGTCACACACGTATTTGATTTGGTGTGGCTTGGGACTATGTGAAAATTAACTCAAAATCTATTGTCACGGATAAAATTTGTACCTGAAGCCTGTAAAAAACACACGGCTCTATTGCCTTATGGACACCACATACTGGTCTTCCGTATGGGAGTTATTTGGTGGACATTTGCATATAAATTAAGGCATTTACATGCTGAGATGTGGTGACGTGGGGGTAGTCCTGTATGGGCACTACATATCATACCCCTGTGATGATTTAATCATATGGCTCTGCACATACAATTATAAATTTTCCAGGTTTCGATGCAACCAACCATGTACTATTACTTAGGAGGTGGGAGACGTCAGTTCTCTTTGGTGATCAACTAAGGATCTTGGTTATCTGCCGCCGTTGTACATTAGTTCGCATGAAGGGTGACCTCACTGACTAGGAATGATGGAAGTTGATTGTATTGGATCTACATGAAATTTCTTTCCCAGTTTGCTTCAACGTCATCAGCACCTAAATTTGATAACCAGTCTGCAAATTTATTCCCTTCCTTGTAGCAGTGTGTGATTTTATATGTGGAAAAAGAGGGAAGCAGATTTATAACCTCCTGGAGAATATATTGGGTTTCCCAATTGACTGTTGCTTTCTTAGCCAAATATGAAATTATGATAAGTGAATCCCCTTCAATATGTAGGTCTTTTATCCCCAATCGACCTACAAGGCGGACACCACATAGTACTGCTCTAGCTTTTGCTTAGTTGTTCATTCCCTCCGGTAGTCTACAATGAGTAGCTGCAACTAGAGAATTGTCCCATCTTCTTGAGCACAAAACCTGCCCCTGACTTACCTGGATTGCCTTTGCTTTCCCCGTCAAAATTTAGTTTAATTTGAGGTTTGTCTGGTGATTTCCATTTGATCTCTTTCTGCATCTGATGCTTCGACATTCTTCCTACTAAAACCCTTGTGAATGGAATGACTATCTGTGGCTCCCTATTGAGGATGTCATTATCTGTAGATGTAAATGGTAAAGCCAATGTCTTATTTTTAGACACATATGCATTGACCATTTCTGACATTGATTTCTGATATTTTTTGTTTTTAATTAAAGCATTATTCAATATTAATTTATGAACAACTATCAATATCATTTTTAATTTTTTTATCAAGAGTATATGGTTTTGTGTATGCAAGTGAATCGAAGCTCTTAATTTGAACAATTTGTGCAATGGGAAATAAAAGAAACAGATTAAAAAAATTTGATCGAAAAAGGGATGACAATATGAAAGGTTTTACAAAACATAATCAAGATGACCCTTTTGAAGTTCAAGAAGATGAAATTCAAGTAGATGAACAAATTGGTGGAAATATACCTTTTGATATGGGCAATTTGATGGAGATGAACGAGGAATCATTTTTCAGTCAATTTTCATCTGATGACTTGGTACCTCAAAGTACAATAAAAAACAATGTAAAAATATTTGGGATGAATATTTTCAAAGTAAAAGTTTGATTGGAAAAGCACAATTATTTGTCAGGTTATTCTGGAAAAAATAAATGACTCCTATTTTAGAGTTGTTAGGTGTTGATAACAAGAAAAACTCAAGAGACAATGTAAATCAAACAATAGTTGAAAATTTGCATGATGCATTGAACGACATTAACAACTCAAGTCAAGGAGTTGATTTAAGTGCTGCATGTAGAGCATTGATGACTACTTTATCTAGTAGGAGGTTGACACAGAGAAAACACGTACATGCAATTTCTAATTTACTGAATGTATCTAGAAGAACTGTTCAAAGATATATCAGGAAGAGAAATATGTTAGATGAAAATATTCAAAAGAATTGGGTTAATATTTGTAGACTTCTTTGAAAAGACAAGATTTCTGAAGATGTAAAAAGACAAGTCAATGAATATTGGACCGCTCACTCTCATGTTTCTTCTAATAGAAGGGATACTATAAAGATAAAAGATGAAGAGACCGGTATGAAAATTGCACACCCAAAACATTTTATAGATACAACACAAAGTGAATTGTTTGAATCATTCAAGCAAGAATTTTTAGATGTGAAAATATGTCAAAGACTGTTCAAGAGATTGTGCCCTTGCTTTGTATGCATAAATAAGGTATGTGAAACTTGTTGTTGCTGAAATCATGTTGAGTTTCATCTATATTTGCAATCCTATAAAAAGGTTATGGCAGTACTTAATCTAGATATGGTCATCTCTAGAAGTACGACACAATTTGTGAAGTCTATTTTATGAGAGAAATTAGAAGATTCAGATGAGTTCAATGTACAATGTATAAAGATTTCATGCAGTGATTGTGGAGATTTACATAAATTTCTATTGCAAATTGAGAATATTAATCTTGCAACACTAGTTTTGTGGAAGAAATTTGAATATGAGACATACTGAACTAAGTTAGGAGATGAATCCAAAAAAATTGTATTGAAGGAGAGTGAATTGCCCTACCTTGAGTTTATCACCAGGTTTTGTACTATAATTTATCCACATATCCAGCATTGTCATGGTGCATGATGGCAAGCTAAATAGTTTCGTGATTCCAAAATTTTTTTTCCACCTGGTTGTATTCTTTCAGTTGTAGATTTTGCGGAGAACTATATATTCTCTCCTCAAAAAGAGCTTCAAAGTCAATATTATCATTATGATCAAGTTGCAATATTTGTCCATGTGACCTATAGACACGCACAATTTGATTTGGATGAGGTAGAAAGTACCAATCCAAATGAA
>MU224346.1:1860228-1871138 GCA_018584345.1 Thuja plicata | reverse complement strand
TTCTTATTATCTCCACAAATGTGGAATTACAAACTTTCAGAATTACAATATGCAAAGCCACATGGGCAATCCCCTTACAATATTCTGTAGGACAAAGCCTCAAATTATTACTCAGATCCACCCAGAATTGCCCTAGACAACACTACGGGCCTTCTTTATATAGGCAATTTCCACTGCCCGAGAAGGTTCCAGAAATCTAGCTATTAAGGCCGACTACCTTTAGCATTTAATTATTTTTCACTTTTATTACAAAAAGGTCAGCTTTAAATATTTACAAAATATGAGATTAGGTAGCCCAACTTCTGGAAGCCATAACTTTTGAACCGTAGCTCCGTTTGGCTATTATAACCACTTTTCAGAAATGGGAGATCGTGATCTACAGTGCCTGACTAGCAAAGCGCAAGTCAATAGGGGATTCCACCTCGATCCAGAGCCTCTAAGGTCCTGAAAATTGAGCTCAAAGGTTTTGCACCCTAAAATCTCAACAGTCAATCCTTAATAACTTCGCCAATACAAATGATCTGGCAATGAAATTTAACTGGCATTCTTATATGACTAAGATGAACCTTCACCTGAAAAATTAGAACATTCTGAGTTCAAACGATAGACTTACTAAAAATAGTAAGTTTTCAAATATAGCAACTTTGTACAAAATAGCCCTTATTGAATAGAAAAACACATATTTTTGGGTGATGCAAGATTGCCCTTACACCCAGGATGCTCCTGCATCAAACATCCCCTTAAAATAGTAGTTAATTTGTTTACATGACAAATTAGTTGCATTAATTGCATTTTAAAGAACTTACATGTATGAAAAATGTACATATGAAAAATTAGTTAGATTAATTGTATTTTAATGAACTTACATGTATGAAAATATATATATGACAAATAAGTTACATTAATTGTATTTCAAAGTTTACATGTATGAAAAATATATACATATGACAAATCAGTTACATTAATTATAAATTTTAAAGTTTACATGTATGAAAAATATACATATGACAAATTAGTTACATTAATTGTATTTTAAAGTTTACATTTAGATAACCAAAATATGACATTAACATACATATCATGCATAAAATAAGTCTATTTAATGAACACATGAATATTCATAACACGAACGTGTACATGATATAACATGTATAGAAAATAAGTCTAAAATATGAAATAACACACAAATTTATATATAACATAGATATATGAAATGACTAAAATTAATATGTATATATGTAATGTCTAAAATGAACATGTATATGTAATGTCTCATAATAGACACAACATGTGTCTAAAATAACATATACATATGAAATGTCTAGAATAACATGTGTCAAATGAAATCTCTAAAATAACAGGTGTGCTCAACTAGGGCCATGTCCTGATCTGTGACTTGATGATGTCCACCTCCTCCTAATCTCTATGTGCAATAAAAGAAATATATGTGTCATGCATACACATGTACAATAAATTAAATACTTATGATCATAGAAATTATTTTAATATGGACAAATGTCTAAATTTACCTATTTGTCATGATACACAAGATCGCCAAGACTCTGTAAATATCCATATGGTGTCATAATGTCAATAATACACACACACACACACACACACACACAAACCATAATTGAAATAAATATATATTGTAGAGATGTGTAATGCCCTCTTGATATCACTCAAATCTGAATCATGTAAGGACACTTCTGCGGGATCAATTTGGTTGTCTTGATGCAAGAGCATCCTAGGATCCTTGGCAATCTTGCTCAACCAAATATATGTTTTGCCTTTTTCATTAACTTGTTTAGAGGCTGCTCAGAGAAGTACTCTATTGCTTAGGATTTATCGCTCGGTTATGCCTATTTTGGGTTGGTCTCTAATGCTCGGGTTCTGTCGCTCGGGCATGCTTGTGCATTTTCTGTCGCTCGATAATGCTTGTTATCGAGTTCATTTCTTCAGTCACTCAAGTTGTCTTCTCTGTTGCTTAGGGTTTTCTTTTCCCAAGTCTCTCTATTGCTCGGTCATCCCTTGCCCGAGTTGCTTATTTTGGAGTTGGATCTGGTGGCTGACTTCTGCATTTAATTTTGATTGTGGCATTTATGGTGGATCTCTGATTGGGGATTGTGTTGACCAAAATCTGGGTCGAGGTTTCTACAAAGATTGTTTTTTAGGCTAACCTATTGGTTGCCTTTTGTATTTAAGTCGCAATTGTTCTTAGTTTAGGAGTAGAAGATTGGGGGGGAATCAGATTAGAAAAGAAGACCAAGTGTTGGATATGAGAATCTTGATCATGAAAGTATGTGTTGCAAAAGATCTGTAACTGATCTTGAATTGTATCTTTGTATTTGGCCATAATTGGGAAGGCCTTACAGTCCAAAATGTTGCATGTAATTGAATCTAAAATAAATATGAATTGATATAAGTTGTTATATCTCTATGTTGTTGAGTTTCTGCTATGTGTCTTTGTTGTAGCTGCAAGTTTGGAATGTCCTTTATTGGATCCTCCAACCTTGACTGCATCAGGTGGTATCAGAGTGAAGGTTGATCTGGTTTGTTACTTAGGGTTTTCAAAAATATGGAGAGAGATGCCTCCAAGAATATTGGACCCTAGGGTGATTGTAGATCTTTTCGAGGAAGTGGAAGCAAGGATAAAAGAAAGATTCAGATCTGAGATGGTGGCAATGAAGAATGAAATCATAGAAGGTATCAGAGATGTTGGATAAAAAAGTGGTCATAGAACAAATGATGGTTATGAAGAAGCTGCTGAAGATTTTAAAGCTATTGGATCTAGTGGATATGATAGAACTGATTGGATGGAGAGATCTAGAGGAGGAAGATATGGTTAGTTGTAGAGATCTGAAGCTTGGTTGAGTACAAGTTATCCAATGGAGGTATCCAATTTCTTAGGTACATTGAAGCCTAGGGATCTGATTGATTGGATTGGTGAGTTGGAGGACTACTTTGAGCTAGAAGACATTGAAGATCCAGTTAGGGTAAAGTTGGCATAGACTAAGTTGAAAGGGCATGCTTCTCTATGGTGGAAAGAATTGCAGAGGGATCGAGAAGAAGAAGGTGAGATGAAGATCAATGGATGGAGGTTGATGGTGGCAAAGATAAAGGCCAAGTTCAATTTTTTTACTATGAACTTGAGTTGTTTAAGAAATTGCAAAACCTGAAACAGAAAGAGATGACTATAGAAGATTATAACGAGGAGTTCTACAAGTTGATAATTCAATCTGGACATAGAGAACTTTCTTAAGAAAAGGTGGCGAGGTATATTAATGGCCTAAAATTCAATATCCAAGATGAGATTAGCACTTGAAGATTGACTCTATGGAGGATGCTTGTTAGTATTCATTGAAGGCAGAAGATAAGTTGAAAAGAAGACACTATTAAAATTCCCGAGGGAAAGAGAAGAAAGAATACTCGGTAAAAGATAAACCTAGGGCTGAGGAGGAACCAAAACCTGTTGAACCAAGGAGAAGAACCCATAAAGGTGTATTCAGAGGTACTTGTTACAATTGTAGAGAAGAAGGACATCGGTCATATGAATGTCCCCATACAGATAAGAAGGTTGGTAGTCACCCAAATGCTATGGTGAATGAAGTTGTTGAGAACAAACCTGAGAAAGACAATATGAACCTTTTTCTTAAAAGATATTTGTTTCCTTCAAAACAAGCTGATTAGAAGAAGGCTATGTTCATAACTAGATGTAAGTGCAAGGATAAGGTATGTAATGTCATAGTTGATGGTGGCATTTCTAAGAATTTTGTTTTAGAAGAGTTGGTTAGTAAGTTAAATTTGGGAAGAAGAAAACATCCTAATCCTTATCAGATTAGTTGGATACAAGATTTTTCTAGGGTTAGGGTTGAGGAGAAATGCCTTGTTAATTTTAAGATTGGATCTTATTATGATGACATACAATGTGATGTACTACCTATGGATGCTTGTCACCTATTTCTTGGTAGACCTTGGCAATATGATAGACATGTTGTGTTTGATGGTCGTGCAAATACCAATGTTGTGAGACAGGGTGAAACCAAGCATAAATTGATACCTTTGTAGGGAGGAGGAACTGAAAGATGTGGAGTTATCAGATATTGTCCAAAGAAAAGTGACAAACATGAGGAAAAGAGAATTGATGAACCTATGAGTGAAAGAAAGGAGAAAGTGAATGATATCTCTAAGGAACTTATAGAGATTAAGAAACATATAACATATTTGACTAAGGTGGCACAACAGATGTTGACACCGGTGATACAAAGAGTTATAGATGATAGTGATTTGATCAGTCAGTCAGATGGAAATGTGGCTCATTCAACACACTGATGGTATCAAGAATGATCAGTGTCAACTACTATCAGTTGCAAGCCAAAGATATGAGAAAAGTGTAGGATTGATGAATTTGTCGAAGGAGATAATGGATAAAGTCAAGACAACATGGAATGAAGGGAAAGAGGAGATATGGGTTAAGAACAAGTATGGAGTACTTGTTCTGATTCCATTGAGATGTTCATGATTCCTTTATGGGAATATCTTCTTTACCTGGGGTGTTTGATGCAGCCTGAGCATCCTAGAATCCTTGGCAATCCCACTCGACCAAAAATATGGTTTCCTTTATTCATTAACTTGTTTAGAGGCTTCTCGGAGAAGTACTCAATTGCTTAGGCTCTGTCGCTCCATTATTCTTGTTTTGGGTTGGTCTCTGAAGCTTGGGTTCTATCACTCAGGAATGCTTGTGCATTTTATGTAGCTTGATCATGCTTGTTACCACGTTCATTTCTTCTGTCACTTGGGTTTTGTTCTCTGTTTCTTGGGGTGTTCTTTGCCCAAGTCTCTCTATTGCTCAGTCATCCCTTTCCCGAGTTTCTTATTTTTGAGTTGGATCTGGTGGTAGAATTTTGTATTTAATTTTGATTGTGGAATTTACGGTTGATCTCTCATTGAGGATTGTGTGGACTAGCTAAATATGGGTTGGGGGTTTCTCCGATTATTATTTTGTAGTGTCATACCACTCTAACCCTGATATAAGTTTTGATTCTTTTGAATGAAGTAAGATCTTTTGATGTTTTATTTCAGCATAAGTTGTTGATGATAATTGTTGATCTATTCTCATTGTTTGTTTATAATGATTTCATAAGCTAGTACTTGAGGATTCTAATATCAAACATACTATCTGAAGGTATCATTTTGTATGTATTTATCTTCGCACATGTATTGAGGACCTTCAAGGCCTTTAGGAATATAGTTAGGATTTTATATGACATGTACTTGATATATATATATATATATATATATATATATATATAAGTGATTATTTATACATTCTTGTTTTAAGGCTACTTTTGATGAATCTTCTATCTCACTTAATGATATGGGATACTTCTCATGATTATGTTGATTTATTATTAGTTTGATTATAGACTAACCCAATGCTCAAGATTCTAACCTTCACTAGGATGATGCTACATGCTTGGTGTGTGTGTATATATACATGATGTGTTTGCATGATTCAGGATGAAGTCATAGTTACTCACATAGCTAAGGTCCACACAATGTATCAATCTTGGTCATCTGTCTACAATGTCTTCTTATATTTATATCTATGCACATATATTTCTTCTCCGTGATGCAGGCTCGTAGGTACTGGGCATCGACTTCACCTGGCTTCACAGGTCTCAGCATGCACTCAAATCCTTGATGGTTTTTGTTATGGAGATAGTAATAAAGCCCCTACATGAGTCTTCTTTTGTCATTATTCCAATTTAGGAATATTAGGGTTCCTTCTTTGTCAGTCAACCTTTGGGTGAAAAACCCAGATCCATCACACGCGGTTGGGAATTGTTGTAATTAGTTCCTTATGGTCACTTGCATTCATTTGGTTCTGTGATTTTTTTTACTCATTTTATTTATTTCTCCTTCTTGGTATGATTCTTAGTTAATCTTTCTATGTTGTGTTTCAAAGCTTCATGCTTGGTCAAGAGTTTGGCTTGACTTTCCTTGTTGACTTTGGTTGACCTTGTTTGATCTTGTGGTTACCTTGATATGTTTCTTAGTTGATTGTTATAGCCTCTTTGGATGATTAGATCTATTTTGAGGCATGTAGTTTTATTCTACATCAGTGTTATATCCTATAGTATTTGTAAACAAGTAATAATGATGTTGTGATCTATTCCTTCATAATCATATAGATTATAGTGTTTGGTATATGTGTGTGTGTGTGTGTGTGTGTGTGTGTGTGTGTGTGTTTCAATTATTGTAGATATTGTTGATGGTGTATATTTTGAGATTAATGTAAAGTATAGTATTATTAATAATTAATGCGAGATATATTATTCTCAATTGTTAATTATTAATAATGTGGATAGATTATATATATAGATATTGATCTAATTAATTATTTCATATGCATCATGTTAGGATAATATTAGATATGTATATAGATGTAGATAAAGTATTTATTATAGTATATTTGAGTAATATATAGTTGAGAGTTTATATTTATGTTAAGTCATTTAATTATGCCCTTTAGTTAAGAGTTAGCTCAGAGTTGGTTACCTTTCCTCTCAACCTTTGGGAAATCTATTTATATGATCTACCTTTTAATTTAAAGGGGGGAGGAATTTTGGGGCTGAATCATTGAGGAGAGGATGAATTTTCTTTCACGGAGATTTTGGAGAAAAACCTAGGAGAAGTGAGGGAGAGTTTGTAAGCATATTTCTTTATGAATTTATTGTAATCTTTGCTTTTGGGAGAGAGACATTTTTGTGAGAGTTTCAGTATTTGAGAGAGGGATTAATTTATGTGTATTTGTGATTTCTTTCATGGATATTTCTGAAAATGGATAGGGTTTGAAGAATGCATTTCAAGTTTAGATTTGTCTTCCTCTTTTGTATCCTTCTTCGGTTGAATCTTCGTAGGATTTGAGATATGGATTGAATATACTGGTTGATTAAAGTATATGATAAAATAGGGATCTATTTACATATTTTCATGATTTATTAGATCTGAACTTTTCATTATAGTTATTTAAAAGTTTGAAGTTTTTGTTTGTGAAAATTGTGATGTGTTTTCCTAGGATTTTTAGCAACCCATTTTTGGAGATCTATTATTATATTAATGTAAATTTCATATAGGGTTTTTCTAAATTGGTTTTCCTGAAGTAAAATTCATAGATATGATATGGGTATCTCTCTGATTTTATTTTTAGGGTCTAATTAATTCCTTATAATTGATATTTTGGCAGACTATGCCTGTCCATTCTTGATTTTGATTTTTCTGTCAAATGTATTCATATGCTACAGACTGTTATGATAATATAAAAGTCTTAATTTGATATCATAGATCATTTAATGTCTTATAATTCATTTACAATTGGTTTGCATCATTTTTATTATGATTTTTGATAGTTACAACCGTTTTAGAGTAGGCAGGTCTGAACCCTGACCAGAGTTTTCTATTTTTAACTAGAAGTCAACTTTATTTTTCACTGTTGGATCTTCACAAAAATCAAATTTAGAGTCTCTAATGATTTTATCAAAATCTCCACTAAAGTGAGTGTCTTTTTTATTTGTTTTTTGGAAGATATGGGTGACTGTGTTATGATTACTATTCTTTGCATTTAATCCTTGCTTGAAATAGTTCAGTTTTAGAACATTACAAAGTTTGAGGGTTTTGTATGGGTACCAGAGGCTATTAGGATTTTTATTTAGGTAATTGGGTCTATTTTTAAACTAAATTTGTTTACAATATCACTTTTATGTCTTCTTATGTGTTTGGAACCTTCTGAATATCATATTTGGGTTTAGGGTTGTCTAGTGGACTAGGGACAACATAAGTTTTCCTAAAATAATCTAATGTTGTTATGGAATTGATATGAATCTTGATGATGGATATATTATTTTCTTATGATATTTTTATCTATGTTAGGGAACCTAAGTACACTAGGTGAGTGGCTCACAGTGAGGGGTCGGGGCCCTAAGTGGCTAGTACCAGGGTAACCCACTGGTGACTTGTTTAATCTAGTGAAAACATTAATAAATTATGGGAAGGGTACTAAACATTAACTAAGATAACCCTCACCCATGCCAGTAGTGCTAGTATAGACTATAGATGGGAGTGGGAGAAGGTGCGATTATGATAGTACAATCAAACAGTCTCCTCCGTATGAGAGATGTTTGGTTCCGCATGTGCCTACTTGGGGGCCGGGGCCTAGAGTGGCTCACCAGGGTAACTCAAGGGGTAAGGGCTATGTGATGACACTCACCTAGATTGTATCTTAGAGTCCCTACCAATCTGTATCATGCCTCTGGTAGTCCTTGTGGTCTTCTTGTCTTTTCTTTTTGTGCCTTGTGGATTTGGAGAGTATTTATCAACACCTTAGGAATTTCCTAGTTGTTACCTCTTGCATCGGCCTTTGGTTCTATCTCCTAGCTTGAGAGAGTGGTCCTATTAATCCCACGTGGTTGGGTGGTTAATATTTATATTGAGGTATTGTTCGTGATTCTTTGGATGATCCTTGCACATGTTCCTTTCAAGATCCATAGTTGTAAACTTCTTATTGGATATTTTATTATGTTTAGATATACTTATGTATTTGTATTCATGTAATTGTAACCTCCTAAAAGGAGTCTTGTAGTATTGATGTAATCTCAATTCCTAGAAATGTATAAGGGAATGGGTAGTTCTAGGTAAAAGAAAGGGAAAAGAATGCGGTATATTGGGTATGTTATTATCATTATAAGAAATTGATTATGTTATTTATCCTATTCTCTTATGTTGTCCATATATAAAGGAAATAATATTAGATATAGTTATATATAATGATGTACCTAAACAATAATGTATTATCTTTGGATGGAAGTATCACAGGAAACTATTGAGAAATGATAGATTAATGATTGGAATTATGAACAATGAACAGTTATGAAACAATGAATCAAGATAGTAATTTGATTATAATGTTAATGGTTGGTTCATATTTATGGGTTAATCAAGCACCTAAGATAATTCCTACCTTAATGAATATTAATCTCTTACCTAAATGATTAGACGAATGTAGTACAAAGGATAGTAGGAAGTTATGAAATCAATATGAATTAATGACATGACCTGATAAAAGGAATAATAAATTTTTTATGATTAACCTGTGTTTAATAAAAGAAACAAAATAGGGACATTTACCTTGGTACATTAAAATGAATGTAGATATTTTAAGCTTGTAATACTATGGATATCTTAGGCATGTAAATAGTTTAGATGATGTTGCTTTAGTAGTGACATTAGGGAACCTGTGAGGACTTAAGTTGTATAAATCTTACAATCAAGTTGTAGAAGAATATTTTTATTTTAGAAATATAAAGTGAAATGATGAATATTATTCTTGCATAGAAAAAAAAAAGGTTTAATACTTGCATCTTATAGAGGTTTTATGTCTTTTCCTCTCAGGTTTCTTGGTGGGGTGTTACATCTGGTATCAGAGCCCTAGGTTTCTACACTGGGAACTCTGGGACTTATAGCTCACCTATGCATAATGTTGAGTATCTTATCTTTGTCTCTTTTTTAATTTTT
Source organism: Thuja plicata (assembly GCA_018584345.1). Lineage (NCBI taxonomy): Eukaryota > Viridiplantae > Streptophyta > Pinopsida > Cupressales > Cupressaceae > Thuja > Thuja plicata. The sequence continues at coordinate 1,861,565 of MU224346.1, read as the reverse complement.
TTGTTATTCTAAAACTTAGGAAATGAAGGCTACATTTCGTGTTCTTATGTTACATTGTCTTACAAGGGTACACCAATTCCACTATGATTGAGTTATATTATAACAATTACTTATGTTCTTGCATTCTGGGATCAACGATGCATTAAATATATATTTTCTATAATAATAATGGAATGTCAAGGAATTATTGAGACTTGTGTTTGTCATCTTCTTTAAAGGCATTGGTATCCCTAGAAAGGTCAAAAGTAAAAGGATACTTGATGTTTTGCATCTTATTTATGGTAGCAGATAATATTATCCCTTGATCCTACCTATAATATCCTGTTGTTCACTCTATGTTATTTTAAATGTCTGGTTGAATTCTATTGAATTTATTTTGCATCGTAAATATGAGGAAATAAATAATTGTGGTAGTACTCATGAAAATGGTTATAATTAAGTTACACGGCTAATAATTTTTAACTAGGAGAAAAGTGAAAAACTTGGTGTCGTATCTTTGTTCAAAATTTGAAAATGAATTTTTCTCTTATATTTGACAAATGATGAAAGAGAATGGTAGCATAGATCATTGTGTGAAAGGAGAAACTAGGGCACATGAGTGAATAAGGTTGTAATAGATAGTTGATATCTAATAAAATTATGAATTATATCTCTCTTTCCCCTCTCTTGTGACTTCTTGAAGTAGGAACTTGAAAGGTAAGGAACAAATAATCTCTCTCTCTCTCTCTCTCTCTCTCTCTCTCTCTCAAGGAATAATGAATCAGGTTGTAATAGATAGTTGATATCTAATAAAATTATGAATTATATCTCTCTTTGCCCNCACTCTCTCTCTCTCTCTCTCTCTCTCTCTCTCTCTCTCTCTCTCTCTCTCTCTCTCTCTCTCTCTCTCTTAAGGAATAAGTTTTGAAAGACAAACCATTTGGACAAGGAAATAATATCTTAGGAAATTTTGTAAATGCTCTATTAGGGAACCCTTGGGTGAAGGACCTATGTCCCCAAGGTTTTATCATAAGCTATAATTCACATTTTTACATTTAGGAAAAATATATTTTTTTTTTCACTCTTTTGGTATGAAGCTATACTCTTTTTGCATGCCATTTCAATTTGTATACAAAATGAGTTAATCTAACATAATCAAGATCTAAACTAATGATGGTAGTTTTTTTTTAATATGTCTTTCTTGATATCTAGTGAGTGGTTAGGATCCTAGATGTGTTAGAGTAATAGTATATTTACCTTTATAATTAAGTCTATCTGATTTAATTATTAAAGGTCACTATTATTCTATTTACACTTAAGCTTGTCATTTAGGTGCATAATAATTAATATGTTTATTA
>MU224346.1:1833379-1852881 GCA_018584345.1 Thuja plicata | reverse complement strand
AATGTCTTTTTTTATATATATATATATATATATATATATATATATATATATATATATATGCACATGTATTTCTTCTCCGTGATGCAGGTATCAGGCATCGACTTCACCTGGCTTCACAGTTTTGAGTATGCCCTCAAATCCTCGATGGTTGTTGTTATGGAGATAATAATAAGGCCCCTACATGAGTCTTCCTTTTTCATTATTCCAATTTTGGAATATTAGGGTTCCTTCTTTGTCAGTCAACCTTTGGGTGAAAAACCCAGATCCAACACACCCAGTTGGGAATTATTGTAATCAGTTACTTCTGGTCACTTGCATTCATTTGTTTGTGTGATTTTTTTTACTCATTTTATTTATTTCTCCTTCTTGATATGATTCGTAGTTAATATTTCTATGTTGTGTTTCAAAGCTTCATGCTTGGTCAGGAGTTTGGCTTGACTTTCCTTGTCGACTTTTGTTGACCTTGTTTGATCTTGTGGTTACCTTGATATGTTTCTTAGTTGATTGTTATAGCCTTTTTGGATGATTAGATTTATTTTGAGGCATGTGGTTTTATTCTACCTTAGTTTTATATCCTATAGTAATTATAAATAGGTAATAATGATGTTGTGATCTATTGCTTCATAATCATATAGATTATAGTGTTTGGTATTTGGCATATATATATATATATGGGTGCACACATATATGTATGTTTATATATATGTAATTTATATCTGATTAAATTTTAATTATTGTAGATATTGTTGATGGTGTATGTTTTGAGATTAATGTAAAGTATAGTATTATTAATAATTAATGTGAGGTATATTATTCTCAATTGTTAATTATTAATAATGTGGATAGATTATATATATAGATATTGATCTAATTAATTATGTCATATGCATCATGTTAGGATAATATTACATATGTATATAGATGTATATAAAGTATTTATTATAGTATATTTAAGTAATATATAGTTGAGAGTTTACATTTATATTAAGTCATTTAATTATGCCCTTTAATTATATCTATTTATATTCTCTACCATTTCATTTGAAGGGGGGGTAATTTTGGGTCTGAATCATTGAGGAGAGGATTACTTTTCTTTCATGAAGATTTTGGAGAAAAACTTGGGATCTATGTGAAGGAGAGTTTGTAAGCATATTTCTTTATGAATTTATGGTTATCTTTGCTTTTGGGAGAGAGACATTTTTGTGAGAGTTTCAGTAGTTGAGAGAAGGATTCATTCCTTTGTATTTATGATTTATTTCATGGTTGTTTCTAAAAATGGATAGGGTTTAAAGGATGAATCTCATGTTTGGATTTGTCTTCCTCTTTTGTCTCCTTCTTCGGTTGAATCTTCGTAGGATATGAGGTATGGATTGAATTTATTGGTTGATTAGAGTATATGATAAAATATGGATCTATTTACATATTTTCATGATGTATTATATCTATACTTTTAATTCCTATAGTTATTTAAAAGTTTGGAGTTTTTTTTGTGAAAATCGTCATGTGTTTTTCTAGGGTTTTTAGCAACCCATTTTTGAAGATCTATTATTATATTAATTTAAATTGAATCTAGGGTTTTCATAAATTGGTTTTCCTAAATTAAAATTTGCAGATATGATATGGTTATCTCTCTGATTTTATTTTTAGGTTCTAATTAATTCACTATTATTGACATTTGGCAGACTATTCCTATCCATTCTTGATTCTGATTTTTCTGTCAAATATATCCATATGATACAGACTTTTATGACAATATGAATGTCTGAATTTGATATTATAGATCCTCCAATGTCTTATATTTCATTTCTAATTGGTTTGGATCATTTTTATTATGGTTTGTAATAATTACAGCTATTTTAGTGAAGGAAGGTCTGAACCCTAACTAGAGTTTTCTTTTTAAACCAGAAGTCATAACTTTATTTTCCACCCTTGGATCTTCACTAAAATAAAATTTAGTGTCCTAAATGATATTATATAAATCTACACTGAAGTGATTGTATTTATTATTTGTTTTTTGGAAGATATGGGTGACTGTGCTATGATGACTATTATTTGCATTTAATCCTTGCTTGGAATAGTTCAGTTTTAGAACATTACGAAGTTTGAGGATTTTGTATGGGTACCAGAGGCTATTAGGATTTTTATTTAGTTAATTGGATATACTTTTATACTGAATGTGTTTAAAATATCAATTTTATGTCCTCTTATGTGTTTGGAACCTTCTTAATGTCATATTTGGGTTTAGGGTTGTCCAGTGGACTAGGGACAACATATGTTTTCCTAAAATCATTTCAATGTTGTTATGGAGTTGGTATGAATTCTTGATGATGGATCTATTATGTTCTTATGATTTTTGTATGTATGTTAGGGAACCTAAGTACACTAGGTGAGTGGCTCACAGTGAGAGGTCAGGGCCCTTTGTGGCTAGTACCAGGATAACTTACTGGTGAGTTGTTTAATCTAGTGAAAACATTAATAAATTATGGGAAGGGAACTATATATTAAATAAGATAAGCCTCGCCTATGTCAGTAGTGCTAGTATAGGCTATGGATGGGAGTGGGAGAAGGTTTTATTATGATAGCACAATCAAATAGTCTCGTCCATATGAGAGATGTTCGGTTCTATATGTGCCTACTTGGGGGTCAGGGCCTAGTGTGACTTACTACTGTAACTCAAGGCGTGAGGGCTATGTGATGAATTTCACCTAGCTTGTAACTTATAGTCTCTACCAATCTATATCATGCCTCTGGTAGTCCTTGTGGCCTTCGTGTCTTTTCTTTTTGTGTGTTGTGGATTTGGGGAAAAGTTATCACCACCGTAGGAATTTCCTAGTTGTTACCTCTTGCATGGGCCTTTGGTTCTATTTCCTATCTTGGGGGAGTGGGAATATTGGTCCCAAGTGGTTGGGTGGTTAATGTTAATATCGAGGTATTATTCATGATTCTTTGGATGATCCTTGCACATGTTCTTTTTCAAATCCACAGTTGAATACTTCTTATTGGATATTTTATTATGTTGAGATGTACTTATATATTTGTATTCATATAATTGTAACCTCCTAAAAGGAGTCTTGTAGTATTGATGTAATCTCTATTCCAAGCAATGTTTAGGGGAATGGGTATTTCTAGCTAAAAGAAAGGGAAAAGAATGTGGTATATTGGGTATGTTATTAGCATTAGAAGAAAGTGATTATGTTATTTCTCCTATTCTCTTATGTTGTCCATATATAAATGAAATAATATTAGATATAGTTATATATAATGATGTACCTAAACAATAATGTATTATCTTTCGATGAAAGTATCAAAGGAAACTATTGAAAAATGATAGATTAATGATTGGAATTATGAACAATAAATAGTTTTGAAACAATGAATCAAGATAGTAATTTGATTGTAATGTTAATGGTTGGTTCATGTTTATGGGTTAATGAAGCACTTAGGATAATGCCCACCTTAATGAATATTAATCTCTTACCTAAATGATTAGAGGATTGTGGTACAAAGCATAGTAGGAATTTATGAAATCAATATGAATTAATGACATGAGTTGATAAAAGGAATAATGATTTTTTTATGATTAACTTATGTTTAATAAAAGAAACAAATTAGGGACATTTACCCTGGTGCATTAAACTGAATGTCGATATTTTAAGCTTGTAATACTATGGATATCTTAGGCATGTAAATAGTTTAGATGATGTTTCTTTAGTAGTGATGTTAGGGAACCTGTGAGGACTTAAGTTGTATAAATCTTACAATCAAGTTGTAGAAGAGTATTTTTATTTTAGAAATATAAAGTGTAATGATGAATATTATTCTTGCATAGAAAAAAAAAGGTTTACTACTTGCATCTTATAGAGGTTTTATGTCTTGTCCTCTCAGGTTTCTTGGCGGGGCGTTACTTGTAGGTCGACCTATTGGTTTCCTTTTATATTTAAGTTGTAATTGTTCTTAGTTTAGGAGTAGAAGATTAGGGGGGAATTAGTTTAGAAAAGTAGACCAAGTGTTGGATATGAGAATCTAGATCATAAACGTATGTGTTGCAGAAGATCTATAACTGATCTTGAATTGTATCTTTGTATTTGGCCGTAATCGGGAAGGCCTTGCAACTTGACATGTTGCATGTAATTGAATATGAAATGAATATGAACTGATATAAGTTGTTATATCTATGTGTTGTTGAGTTTCCACTACGTGTCTTTGTTGTGGCTGCAAGTTTGGAATGTCCTTTATTGGATCCTCTGACCTTGATTGCATCACATCTATAAGAAAGGTGGTAAAAATATGAAAAAATGGGTGTGATGAAGTGGACTAAGTAGGCTAGGGAGGTGCATCCTCATCAATAATAGTCGGATTAGGAGTTGTAGCTAGTGTACGAATATCCTCTTGTCTTTGTGTACCTTGAGAACCTGATCCAGTAGATCTAATAAGAATGACAGTGAAAAATGATGGGACCTCCTTGAGAGGAACCCCACTGACTATTTGTAAATCCTAATATGTACAATCTGGATCACTAGATAAACATGCACCCATATGACACAAACAGACCAAATATGATAAAGCTCTAACCTCTAGGAGAAATGGTATGTCTACTCTCTGGTATGGATTATCACTGTAGGATACAATCCTATGCAGGTGGAGGAATTCTAGAATGGGAATACAACATGTATCTCCCCAAACAATCAGATGAAATCTCCCAAACCTATGTCATGATAATCACAATACTTGAAAATGCATCCCTCTTGATTGTGTCATCTAATACACTCTATCCTGTAGCTTCTGTTTCCAAATCTTTTGGTATGACCAAAAGGTTTGTACCCATATTTTCCCACTTATTAGTGGGAACTAGGGCATTATGCCCTCTAAATATATCATATAATCTCCCCCTCCCCTGCCCAGCATGACCCTAAATGTTTGTATAATCAACAGCATACTGCAAATGAAATTATACAAAACAATTATTTGTAGAAATATAGTGGAAGTTCATCCTACTAGGGCCACCTATGATGAGAAACCATCCATCAAGGATATATAAATATCACAACAAGGTCATCCTTGCACCTAATAACCATATAGCTTCTCACCTAAGACATGTCCCAGTAATGAGAAACAATTGTCTTCACTATAGCGGTGGAAACCTTTGAGTCAACCATTATATACTTCATAGCGTGAGTAAAACTGCAGGAGAGAGAAGTATAGATTGTGTTAATACAAATTTTATCATAAGGTTTGTATGATTAAACTGTGTCAATCATACGAACCAATTCCTCTTTAATAATCTTTACCCTATCCCTATTAGGAAGGGTGGTGGATGACTGAATGCTCTAATCAAAAACCTTTATAGGTCGTCCCAATCTAGCAATGGTACTATCAAATAGATCCTCTCCTCCCTCTCTATAACTGACAGGTCTACATGAAGAGTGGTCACTATCACCCCTTATACACTAGCCTCTCTTAAATTTGTAGATGATGCCCCTCTAGCTGATGTCATTTGATAGGTAAAATAGATATATGTGAAAGTATAAATAATGATATATATATCTCTGCACATGCATACATATATATGTAATAAAAGAAATCTTAAGCACATGTACATTATAAGATCATCTAGTTTAAATAAAATTTATATATGTACAAATTTGAGAAACATGACAATTCTAATTTATGAATATTTACACATGTGTAAATAAATAAAATAAAAACATAAATAAAAATAACTTATTCAATCATATTTATCAATATGTTTGAAAGAAAAATTGTTTAATCATACATGTATTTTCTAATGAAAAGAAGATGTAAGATGATTAGCATTAACGTTCAATATGGTTTAGTGTTCAATTTTTTAGAGGCTTTGAGTTATGGTTCAATTATGTCAATGTTTACCACTAGCCTAGTTTAATATAGATTAATATATAATCATGTTTACTTGACTTGGTTTATTTCTCAATTAAGTTTAGAGTTAATGTTGATGGTTAGGGTCCATGTTGGTTTAGTGAACTAGGGTTTATTTTGGTTAATTTTGGTTTCATGTTCATGTTGGTTTCATGTTAGGGTTTATTTATAAATTAGGTTTAGGGATCTACTTTTAAATTAGGTTTATGGTTAGGGTTCATGTTGATTTAGTGTTAGGGTAAGGATTACATATAGAACTAGGATTTTTCTTCAAATTGGTTTATTATTCAATTAGGTTCAATTTGGCTGAGTTATATTTCAATTCAATTTATTATTATTATTAGGATTTTATTTGGTTTACTATAAGATTTAGTATTTATAATTTGCTTAAGAGTTAAAGTTGCAGGGATGGTAATTATTTAAAACTTGAAAGGGAGTACTAGTCGGTAATTATGTTAATACATGGAGGAACATGTTGTTCCAAACATACGAGTGTAGGTTTGGCCCTATTGTTATATTATGGTGACTGATCAGGAAAGCGAATTACCTTTCAAGTGATTTACCTTTCTGCAATGTGTGGGGTTATTATTTCGGCCAATTTCTTGACCGACATGTTATAACCCTAAAGCGACATAAATTTTGTATAAATTGGCTTAGGGTTAGGGTTGCATGATTATGTTGTAGGTTTTATGGTGGTATTGAGCTTTGAGGGATTTGCGCATTGTGATCTGATTGTAATCACTGGATAAGAATAATATTGGACTTTTGTGTTTGGTGGATGTAGCCCAGTTATTGGGTGAACCACGTTAAATATTTGTATCTTGTGTTTATCTTCTGGTTTGGTTTATTATTCTCTGTTATAGATTATATTTATGCATGTAATTTTTATTTCTTCCTTGTTAATCCTAACAAGTGGTATCAGAGCCAGGTTGTTTTCAGTTATCCTCTATAGGAAGGTCTCATGATTGAGTGGGAGTCTCATGGTCAAGTGGGAGTTATCACAGATGAGGGTAGGCTGAAGGTTGAAAATTTTAATGGGAAGAACTTTCAGTTATGGAAAATGCAGATGGAGGACTATCTCTATCAGAAGGATTTATGGCGACTTTTGGAAGGAGTGTCCAAGAAAGATCCAGCTATGTCTTAGGAGGATTGGAACATTCTGGATAGAAAAGCACTGGGTAGCATTCGCTTATGCCTAGCTCAATCGGTGTTGTTTAATATTATGAAATCAATGACAAATAAAGAGCTGATGGAATCCCTAGCAAAGTTGTATGAAAAGCCTTCCACTTCGAATAAGGTATTTCTTATGAAGCATTTATTTAATATGAAGATGGTAGAAGATGGGTCAGTGGCTGATCATTTAAAAGAGTTTAATACAGTTACTAGTCAATTATTCTCTATGAATATTAATTTTGATTAAGAAATTAGGGCTCTCTTGATTGTGTGTTCTTTGATAGAAATCTGGAATAGCTTGATAATGGTCGTTAGTAATTTTGTTTCTAATACGAACACCCTAAAATTTGATGATGTTATTGGTGTTATTCTGAGTGAGGAAATTCATAGGAAAATCTTAGGTGTATCTACATCAAGTAGCATGTTGAATGTATAAAGCAGAGGTAGAACAAGAGATAGAGGAAACAACTCTGGAAATCATGGGAAATCATGAGGGAAGTCAAAGGGAAAGAGGTCTCAATCAAGAGGACCTAGTGACTACTGGTACTGTGGAAAACCAGGTCATAAGAAGAAAGATTGCTGGTCTTAGAAAAATAAAGAAGGAGACAAACAAGAATGCAATAAGGAGGCAAATGTGGTAAGTAATAAATCTTACGATGATGTTTTGGTTCTTTCCCTTGAAAATGTTGATGTTTCATGGGTTCTAGATTCAGGGGATTCTTTTCTTGCTACACCCCATAGGAGTTATTTTATTGATTATGTCCAAGGTGATTTTGGGCTAGTTTATTTGGGAGATAATGAACCTTGTCAAATGTTTGGGAAGGGAAGAATTAAGATTAAGTTGTCGAATGGGAATCATTGGCTACTACAAGAGGTAAGACATGTTCCAAGGCTGAGTAGAAATTTAATTTTAGCAGGTCAACTAGGTGATGAGGGTTGCACAGTTACTTTTAGTGATAAAAATTGGAAGGTCTCAAAAGGTTCCTTAGTAGTAGCAAAAGGTATGAAAGTAGGCACCTTATATCTTTGTACATGCAATACTATTCCTTCTACTTTAATTGTTATAGAGAAAAATGAATGTTTAGGAACAGTTGCTGCAGTTGAGAAGGTTGAACATGAAACAGTTGCCGTGGATATAGAAAAAACACTATGGCACAACAAAATTGGACACATGAGTGAGAAAGGTATGAAATTACTTCACTCAAAGAAATTTTTACCAGGTCTAAAATGTGTAAATTTAGATTTCTATGAAAGTTGTTTTTATGAGAAACAAAAGAGAGTTAGTTTCTTAAAGGGTGGGAAGGAAAAGAAAGATCATAAATTAGAGCTTGTGCATACATATGTATGGGGGCCAGCTCATGTAACTTCCCTTGGTGGCTCTTAGTATTATGTTACTTTCATTGATGATGCAACTAGGAAAGTATGGATTTATTTCCTTAGGCAGAAATTTGATGTGTTTGAAACTTTTAAGAAATGGAAAATCTTGGTTGAAAATGAGACTGGTAAAAGATTAAAATGTCTAAGATTTGATAATGGTGGTGAGTATTGCAGAAAATAATTTGAAGATTATTATTCCTCTAATGGTATTCGTAGGCAGAAAATGATCCCAAGAACTCCACAAGTAAATGGAGTGGATGAATGCATGAACAGGACAATAATGGAGCATGCAAGGACTATGAAATTGCATGCTAGGCTCCCCTTAAACATGTGGGTAGAGACTGTAAATAATGTTTTTTATTTAATCAACAGAGGTCCCTCTACTCCTTTGGGTTGTGGTATTCCAGAGGAAGCATGGACTGGTAAGAAGGTAAGTTATTCAATTGTTAGAACCTTCAGTTGTGAAGCATTTGCACATATAGATTTTGAAAATGGAACCAAGCTGGAAGAAAAATCAAATAAATGTGCACTTTTTGGATATGGCATTGATGAATTTGAGTATAGACTTTTTGATTTTGAAAATCATAAAATTGTAAGAAGCAGGGATGTCATATTCAATGAGAAAGTGTTGTACAAAGATTTGTTGCAAAAGCATGAGAAGAAAGACACTGATTATGTAGAGTTGGATGATACTCCAAAAGATAATGTTCCAGTAATTCCTTATGCTCTAGAACAACACCAATAACAAATACCACACACCCCAGTGAATGTTAGATGGTCAACAAGGCTAAGTGGACCTCTAGATAGCTTTTCACCTTATTTGTATTCTATTTTATTAACTGGTGGTGGTGAACTTGATTGTTATAATGAAGCTATGCAGGTGGATACAAAGCTTCAGTGGGAGTCTACAATGATAGATGAAATGGACTCCTTGCTGAAAAATTAGAATTAGGATTTATGTAAGTTACCTACAGGTAAATGGGCTTTGCAGAATAAATGGGTTTACAGGTTGAAAGAGGAAGATGGAGGTAAGAAAAGATTTAAAACCAGATTAGTCGTAAAAGGATTTGCACAGAAACATGGTATTGATTTTGATGAGATATTTTCTCAAGTTTTTAAAATGACTTCTATTTGTATTGTTTTAAGTATTGTGGCTATTGAAGATTTGCATTTAGGGCCCGTTTGTTTGCTGGAAGATGGCTGGAATTTGAAAATGGGAAGATGTATTTTTGTACGGCCAAATTCCCATTTTGGTCCAAAATGAGAATTTGGCAAATTCCACCTTTCACTCCATATGATAAGAAAACTTCTTTCACTCCATATGATCCCATTTTCTTAGGCCATAAAGATTTTTTCAAATGATCTCAAGACCTTAGGTGAATTTGGTCTTTTAGGCCTAATTGGTCAATTAGCCCTAATCAGTGAGCTTTTCCCACTTATTTCACAATTTCCTGAAATAACCCCCCCAAAAAATTAGATATTATGACACCCTTTTCCAAGAAATTAATGTTTTTTTAAGTCTTAGGTCTCTAGGGCCTGTGTACAATGGGTTCCTATAATTCAAGGCTAATAGGGATAATTTTGCTATTTTGATGTAGTCTGATGAATCTTTCTTAGAAATGTATCCAAATGGATTAGAAAATTCATAATCTTTTTAGGATATATCTATAGGACCCTTTTTCTTATGAAAACACACTTGGTTCCATTATTTCAATCCTTCCCCTGTATTCAAACACCATTAGATTCTTGGCAAACACCTAACATGGTGCATAGGACTCGCCTAGGGATTCCCTTTAAAAATAGCTACCTTTCTCTTCTGGAATCTTACACTAATATCTACACTATAAAGAGGCTCCCTTACCATATTCATCTAGACCATGATGAAATGCACTGTTGGAATCTATGGGGGAGCCTTTTTTTCTCAAATCCACTCTGTCAGCACTAACAACTACACATCTTACAAAATAATTTACTAGAATAATAAAATGAACTTAAAGAAACTTGAAATATAAAAAAAAAAGTTCTTTAAAATATCTCTACCACACTAATGTAACATTGGATCTCACTATTCAACCCATCTATCAACACTCATGCACAAAAGTAGTCGACTCTGAGCAAAAATAGTGAACAAAGCTTCTTCTTGCAAATTCAAATCTTACATCACATCCACTTGCCTTGGGATATGGGATCCTCTATGTCTAAATATGATTTTCACATGATTATAGGATGTTATAACAATGACCAATCATCACATTTCTAAAGGAACCCAATCCTGCCAAATGTTGTCATGCAACATTTTGACAACTTTGACATCTTTGCTTAAAACTTATCCTAATGATCTCCAATCGACATGAATTTATGTAAAAACATCCTAGATGCATTTTTAGGCATATTTCTAACCTATCCTAATCCTTGAAGGCTTTTGGACCTAATTTCCCACTTTTAGAATAAACTAGCAGTAAACACACTTAAAACACAAAACAACTAGGTTGGATTGATCCTAGTTAAATCCACCTAGGTACACTCTTTCAATACCTTCTAAGGTAAAAATTAAACACTATTGACTTGGATAAGGTCAGTACAAACCACATCAAAAACTAGAACTAGGGATTAGCATAGGTGCTCCTGCACTACTTTGCTTAATGCATCAACTTCCAGGAGTAAGCCTAGTCCTTGGGGGGATTATGTAGAGCCTTCCTTGTTCCCATTCAATGTTTAACATCCTTAAGGGTGTGGATTGGAGTTAGTCTTGTAATCCTAACCATGTTGAACCCTTGTAAGATTTTACCATCAGGTTTATATGTTTCCTACTTGATTTATGAGACCTTCCTTGGATCTTAAATAACTTGTGACGTCCTGTTATGTTATGGTATGATTGGTCAAGATGATCCTTTGATACTGTGATATTCTTGTGAAAAGATTTTATGTGAATCACTCAATTTTATTTACCCTTATTTTATTCTCAGACTACCACTATAGTTGTTCTTGGTATTGGGGAGACCCTACCCCGATCGTCATAATAATTCATTTATTCTTTTGATGAACCTAGTATGTGAATTATTTATGATACATTATGGATTTTGGTGTACTCTATTTATCCCCTTACTCATGTTGATGATTCTATGATGAATTATGTTGTAGTAGGGATAATTAGTTTAACTATTTTTAATAGCAATGCAATTGAGTGTTTGATATGTGTGTATTGATTTGGAGTAAGGAAACAATTTTCTCAATAGGATGAGTTGGGATACTAATCACTAATAGGTGCTTAAATATTATTTGTATGAGAGCATGAATTGATCAATTGAGTTGAGTCGTGATTGTGTATGTAGACATGTTAATTAAATGATTAATAGGAAAATTTAAATTAGTATTAGATTTTGTTAAATTAAATAGTTAACATGACAATGATATGATGTATTATTATTACATGCATTGTGTTTGGTGAAACTAGATTATTATTATAATGACACAATGAGATTAAACTATATTTGAATATTTTGAATTGTGTTGTAAATTAAAATTGAAGTCAATTGGGAATTGTATGATGATTCTATGGGAACCTATGTTTTCATGAGGAAATTGATTTATGAGTATTGTTTTGGATAAATGATACATTAGGATGGATTGGTTTAGATGATTATTTTGATAAAAATTAAATTTTATAGATTCATGGTAAAACTATATCAACATGTGAGGTTTTATGATGTTGTGATTCTACATAGGCTTTGTGAGTATATGTATTTCATGTAGGGAATGTGTGACAAAAATTGCTTTGATCAATGTTTATTTATGTGAATGTAGTTGTGAAGCATGTATGATCAATTATTGTCAATTAAATTTATTACTTCATGTATGGGTTTCTTGGACTACTAATATTTGGATTTAGTATGCATGAAAATTGACCATCAAAATAAAATTGGGGAACCAAGGTTAGAGCTAATGTGAATCATTTCAAAACCAAGGTTGCATCTGATAAAGAGACAAAACCTCGTCGTAATGTTCTTAACTTCTTGATTGCATTTATTTGAGTGTATTGTAATAATAAATTTTTATTTGTAAATTTTAAATTGTAGGGACACCCAAGTTGATATGCCATGTGTCTTTGTAATGTAAAATTATATGGTGTCATTTGGAACTTGTATATTGTATATGTGGAAATGATATGTCCACTTGGGGGATTGGATGACAACCAACCTAGGCTAGGACTATATAGGATCCCCATGTGAACCTATTGGTTATAGAGCTTGAGCTAAGATCATATCACTTGGATTTCAAAAGTGAGTTTAAGGTAGGTTTTTGGGAGGTTAAAATGACACCTAGGGTTGAGTTTGGGTCATTTTTAGGAAGCCCACTTGGTATGCCTATGGGTAAGGGTCATTTTTAACCCTAGAACAACTCATAGTTGACCTAAAGACCCTTCCAAAAGTTGGATTTCCAAGATCGACAAAAATAAACTTTTGGAAGCATGGTCTTGGATAGAAAACCCTTCCACTAGGATGCAAGTTACTTGTTCCACTTTTACAGTCACCTTTTCTAGGACCCATTTTTAGAAACCTTGTAAGGGGGTTTATGGAAGACCAAACAAATAGAATTCTTGCCTTCTTTCAAGAGTTTTGTGGGAAGTGTGTAGAGCCCTTTTTATGGGAGATCCTCACAGACTTGGAGTTTGAACACCCACTCTCTAACTTTAGAGCCTTCTAGAATTAGTGGAGATTTTTGAAAGAGGAGGGACGTGGCAAAAAGGAACCTCTTCTTCAACTCTTTCCATAAGATTGGATATAGTTTTTTGGATGCTCTTAATTCTTGTTATCTTTCTTGTTGAATATTCATGAATGTTGAAGAAATTGTAGTGTAAATTGTGGTGTGCTTGCAATGGAAAAAGTATGGGGGTAAACATACGGATCTGTGTCACACATGAGGACCATTTGGCTTGTTTCAGCCAGACCCATTTCAGTCGAAACATGTCCGGCCATACATATGTAGCACACATGCTTTGATGTGGCAGACGTGTTTCAGCCAAAATTGGTCCAGTTGAAATAGGTCTAGCCGAAACATGGTTCAGTTGGAACCCTTAAAATTATATATAGGCCAAAATAGTGTTTGAGTGGCTCATTTGCACTAATCTCCTTCTGAGAATTGTGGAGTGGAATAGGGGTACTTCGGCCAAAAATAGGTTAGTTTTTTTTGGTTTTTTTTTTTAATGTTTTTTGAAATATTTTTAAGTTTTGTTTAGTTAAATTAATGTAGTTGCACTATTATTTGATATTTTGTGTTTTAATTTTGTTATTTTTAATTTTAGAAAATATATAATATTATTTTATGTAGATTTAATGTTTTTTTCCAATTACGATTATATTTTAGTTACTTAGTTAATTGATTTAGTTTTATTACAAATGTTTCAAAACAGTAGGAAAATATTACAAAATAGTAGGAATGTGTTACAAAACATTAGGAAAATGTTATTTAGTTAATTAATTTATTTTTATTACATATGTTTCAAAACATTAGGAAAATATTACAATACATAAAACCAACATGAAACTGAAACATAAATCAACATAAACTCTAACAAATTAACCCTAACATAAAAATGAAACATAAATCAACTTAAAAACTCTAACATTAACCCTAACATGAAACCTTAACCATATTGAACCCTAACACGAACCCTAAGAAAACCTTAGAAAAATGTTACAAAACATTAGGAAAATGACCTATACAAGACATTAACTTATAATGTAACATTCATGTATTAAACATAACATTGTACCCTAACTTGTGAAAGCATAATATAAAACCAACATCTTGAACCCTAACATGAAACTGAAACATGAATTTTAACATTAACTTTAACATGTGAACCCTAACACATGAAACCCTGACCATATTGATCCCTAACAGAAACCTAATATGAAACTGAAACATAAATCAACATAAACCTTAACGTGCTAAATTGAATATTTTTTTCAAACATACATGTATTCAAGTGTTTTTTTAAATCTATTTTATCTATCACGTGACAAGGCATTAGCTAGAAGCTAACATGAAAATGGAACATGTTAACCAACATAAACCCTAACACTTAACAAACATATATGAACCCTCACTATAAGATTAAACCCTAACATGTTCAACCAACACATGAACCCTGACCTTCAACTATAACATGCTAGAAGCCAACATGAACGGGTTAACCACAAACACATTAATCCTAAACCTAATTGATAAATAAACCAAGTTGATCACTAAACCTAAACATGAAACATTATTTTACTTTCAATTAGGCTAGTTGTAAACCTATAGACAAAATTGATCCATAACTCGAAACCTCTTTTCGTTAGACAACATATGCACATGTCTATATATATATGATTTTAAATCATTTTTCTTTCAAATGTATATGCATTCAAGTTTTTTCTAGTTTATTTATTTGTAATGTACATGTGCTTAAAAATGTATAATTAAATTAGAATTAGACCATGTACATGTGTAGCTTGATCTAGACACATATTCTTCTTTATACTTTCGATCATATATACATATTTTTTTTATATCACATGGCATCAAGTAGAGGGACATCGCATGTAGATTCTAGAGATGCCAGTGTACTGGGGGTCATAGTTCTTGATCTTCTCATAGATCCACTAATTCTAGAGAGGGTAGGGAGGATTTATTTGCAAGTACCATAGCTCGATTGAGATGAGCTATTGAGGTTCTTGATCAGGGTATCTATACATCCACCACCCTCCCTAATAGGGATAGGGTGAATGTCATTAGAGAGGACCTAGTTCATATAATTGACATAGTTCAATCATACAACCCTTATGATAGTATATCTATTGATACATTCTATACTTCTCTCTCTATAGCATTACTCGCGTTGTGAAGTATAGAAAAATTTATTCAGAGGTCTCCACTGCTATGGTGAAGACCATGTTTCCTTTTTACTAAGATAGAGCGCATGTTAGAGGCTATATGACTACACGGTGTGATGATGACATTGTTGGACCATTTATATATCTTGGATGGTTGGCTTCTCATCATAGGTGGCCCCAAAAAGATGAGCTTCCACTATATTTCTGCCAACAATTATTTGCAGAATTTCATTTGCATCATGATGTTGATTACACAGATTTTCTCAATTATGCTAGGTAGGGGATGGGGAGAATATCAAATAGATTTAGAGGGCCTAATTCCCTAGTGCCCACTAATAAGCAGGCAAGGGTGGGTCCAAACTTTTTGGTCATACAAAAAGGTTTGAAAATGGCAGGTGTAGGAAAGACTATACCTGATCACAGTATCAAGACAAATGTATTTTCTAGTATCCCAAGTATCATGACACAGGTTCATGAGATGTCATCTAATCATTTAGGGAGATACATGTTGCATTCCCATTTTGGCATTCTCCACCTACACAAGTTGCATCCTCTACTGATGATCCATACCATATAGTAGATATACCATCTCCCTTTGAGGTTGCAGCTATATCAGATATTGACCAATTTCATCGTATGTGCACATATTTATCTAGTTATCTACTTTGCACATATTAGGCTATATAGATTATCATCGGGGTTCATCTCAAGGATGTCCCAACATTTATCCCCACCATTCTTAGCAGATCTACTGGATCAGGTTCTCAGGGTGCACAGAGATAGGAGGCCAATATTCCTGTACCACCTACAACTCCTTAGTAGAATGTAGTTGGTAAGGATGCACCTCTATAGAGTGCAGTTGGTGAGGATGCACCTTACTAGTCTACCGAGGCCACTTCATCACGTCCAGTTTGTCAAATTTTTCTAGCTTGCTTACAGATGACCAGATTGATCCCTCACATCTATCCTTACATAATAATTTAACAAGTAATCAATGAGAATTTGAAAATGAATTGAAGTGCATACACTTACCTGCACAACCATCAGACCAAATCCAGTATTGTGAAGCTTTTATCCCACGATTCACAATATCTTCAAAACACATTGCAAAATAGTGAGCCACATAGCTCCTATCATGAACCTTATCATCACTAATATAGAAATGAACCTCCTTGATGATATATGTTCATTTGGATTGGTACTTTCTACCTCATCCAAATAAAATTGTGTGTGCCTATAGGTCACTTGCACAAATATTGTAACTTGGTCAGAATGATAATATTGAGCTTGAAGCTCTGATTGAGGGGAGAATGTATAGTTCTCAGAGAAATCTATAACTGAAAGAATACAACCAGGTCGAAAAAAAATTTTGAATCACAAAACTATTTAGCTTGCCATCTTGCACCATGACAATGTTGGATATGTGGATAAATGATAGTACAGAACCTGGTCATAAACTCAAGGTAGGAAAATTCACTCTCCTTCAAAACATTTTTTTTGGATTCATCTCCACTCTTAGTTCAGTATGTCTCATATTCAAATCTCTTCCACAAAAAGGGCATTGCAACATTAATATTCTCAATTTGCAATGGAAATTTATGTAAATACCCACAATCACTACATGCACTCTTTAAACATTGTACTTTGAACTCATCTAAATCTTCTGATTTCTCACATAATATAGACTTCACAAATTGTGTCGTACTTGCAGGGATGATCATATCTGAATTAAGTACTGCCATAACCTTTTTATATGATTGAAAATATAGATGAAACTCAACATGATTTCAGCAACAAACAAGTTTCACGTACCTTATTTATACGTACAAAGCAAGGGCACAACCTCTCAAACATTGTTTGACATATTTTCACATCTAAAAATTCTTGTTTGAATGCTTCAAACAATTCACTTTGTGTTGTATCTTTTAAATGTTTTGGATGTGCAATTTTCATACTGGTCTCTTCAAATTTCATCTGTATAGTATCCCTTCTATTAGAATAAACATGAGAGTGAGTGGTCCAATGTTCAATGACCTATCTTTTTACATCTTCATAAATTTTGTCTTTTCGAAGAGGTCTACAAATATTAACCCAATTCTTTTGAATATTTTCATCTAACATATTTCTCTTCCTAATATATGTTTGAACAGTTCTTCTAGATACATTCAGTAAATCAAAAATTGCATATACTTGTTTACTCTATGTCAACCTCCTACTAGATAAAGTAGTCATCAATGCTCTAAGTGCAGCTCTTAAATAAGCTCCTCGACTTGAGTTGTTAATGTCGTTCAATGCATCCTACAAATTTTCAACTATTGTTTGATTTACATTGTCTCCTGAGTTTTTCTTGTTATCAACACCTAACAACTCCAAAATAGGAGTCATTTCTTTTTTCCTGAATAACCTAGCAAATAATTGTGCTTTTCCAATCAAACTTTTACTTTGAAAATATTCATCCCAAATCTTTTTGCATTGTTTTTTATTGTGCTTTCAAGTACCAATTCGTCAGATGAAAATTGACTGAAAAATGAATCGTCATCCATCTCCATCAAATTGCCCAAGTCAAAAGATATATTTTCATCAATTGGTTGCCCTACTTGAATTGGATCTTCTTGGACTTCAATAGGTTCATCTTCATTATGTTTTGTATGACCTTTCATTTTGTCATCCCTTATTCGATCATATTTTCTTCTTTTGTTTCTTTAGTTTCCCATTGCACAATTTGTTCAACTTGAGAGCTTCGATTCACCTGCATAGACAAAACCATATACAATTGATAAAAAATTCAAAAATAATATTAATAATTTCATAATTTTATATTGAACAATGCTTTAATTAAAAACACAAATAAATCTCAAAAAACTTGCAAATAATACAAACCTCCTTGATAATTTTAATTCTTAGTTGCCCTTTAACACCCAAAAATACGCTTTTAAAACAATTTAAAAAATGATTTAATTAAAAAAACCTTTTTTAAGTTGGAATAATTGATTTTTTTTTTAAATTAAAAAAAAAAACCTTTTATATATATCAACTTTGAGGGTCATGGTCATCCATGCAACCATGTTTGGTCGTCCTATGCTTTGACCGTACTTGGTTTGGTTGGACCCATTTTGGCCGAAACTACTTATGTGGCATCCCATGTGGCAGCCAAATAAGCAAAAAAAAAAGGAAAACTTAAAACATGTCATTTGTGGGGCTTATTTGTCCACCAAAATTGAATTGTTCTTAAAATATAAAAATAGCCTTTTGCAGAGCTCCGAGTCTAGATTATGGTCATTTAATTTTTATAGTATTTTGATTAAATATAATAAATTATAAGTTAAAAAATCTGCAAGTAGGTATTTTAACATTGAAGAACATGCTCGTTCGAAAAAAGATAAAAAATAGCAAATCATGTCAGAAAATTTTAAAACTTATATTTAACACTAGAGGAAAGAGTCCTCTTCAAGAATATATAATTTGTTTTGTATTTGGTATAGATTTTCTAGGGCAAATTAGGTGGGATATAAAAATTGTTAATTTCGAGTAACGCCAACTTTGAATAGTTATAGCAGACAAAATATATACCGAAAACAAATATTTCTTTTTTTTGTAATAGTTGTACATGTCATCTAAAACATATTATAAAATTAGAGGAAAAAAAGATAATTTACATATATTTTGTTGGTGGGAACTAGACCCTCAATTTTTAGTGTTTTTCAACAATTAAAAAATAGACTTCAAAAATTAAAAAACTATGTCAATTCTTAATCAATTTTTTTAAAAAAAATTATAGGCATAATGTTAGAATTAATCTTTCCTTGGTTAAAAATATGTAATTAAAAGGATAAACCAAGGTATCCTTATTTGTATTTGTCCTCTAGTCCATGTAAAAGGACATGTCACTATTTTGTATTTCCTTTAATAAGGAAAATAGATATTCCTCCTTAAGAGGAATCACACATTTGTCACACACACAATATGAATGTGGCATCCATAGGAGAAGGGAGTTACATGCAAACTCCTCCACTCATCTCTACTTAAGAGATGTCTCTAACACACTTGCTTCAATAATCTTCTCCTCTCTCTCATTTCTTCTCTCAATCTCTCATTGCTCTCATTATTGTATTGAGCTTATTGCTCTCATCCATAGGATTTTTTGCCATATTCTTATTATTCACAAAGGGGTTTTTCTTT